>JARBWK010000012.1:9423829-9503842 GCA_030556195.1 Anolis apletophallus
TTGCCACTGAGGGAGCATATGCATAGGCCCTCAGCTTGGCCACCATCAACATTCCGTCCCCACTTGGCTCTGTGCAAACAAAATGGATTCCTGTTTTCTCCTCCCCTCAGCTTTGAGAAAATGGCATGGCTTGCCACTGAGGGAGCATATGCATAGGCCCTCAGCTTGGCCACCATCAACATTCCGTCCCCACTTGGCTCTGTGCAAACAAAATGGATTCCTGTTTTCTCCTCCCCCCCTCAGCTTTGAGAAAATGGCATGGCTTGCCACTGAGGGAGCATATGCATAGGCCCTCAGCTTGGCCACCATCAACATTCCGTCCCCACTTGGCTCTGTGCAAACAAAATGGATTCCTGTTTTCTCCTCCCCCTCAGCTTTGAGAAAATGGCATGGCTTGCCACTGAGGGAGCATATGCATAGGCCCTCAGCTTGGCCACCATCAACATTCCGTCCCCACTTGGCTCTGTGCAAACAAAATGGATTCCTGTTTTCTCCTCTCCTTCAGCTTTGAGAAAATGGCTGCTAACCACTGGGAATGATGCCGTGACGGACGGGATTCATCTGCAGGGAGTTCCACAGTTCCTTTTTCCTCCATCTTGGGCCAGGTGGCACAAGAACAAAAAGCCCACAAAATGGCCCCTTCTTCCTCTCTCTTGACCTCTGCCTGAGCTCCATTTTCTCCTGACACAATAATAGCCACTGCAGCAACAGTAAGCACCCATTTCCTGTAAGCAACATCAGTTTTCCCCTGAGGGCATCACCTGCCCTCTGCCACATTGTTCAAAACAATGACTCACACAGCTGCTCCAAAGGTGGGGGGCACGAGTGACCTTTTACCCAGTCACCATGGGGAGGATTTTCCCCACAGTTACCAGTTTGAGAGATCTAGTTTCCCCAAGTACACTGGCCCATTTTGCCCTTTTTTCCTGCTACATAACCCGGACTATCCCTGGACTGCTCTCCCCAGCTGATTCCAGCATAAGCCCTTGCTACATCTCATAGATTATGGACCCACAGAGACCCCCTTTCTGGGTAAGCCGTGTCCGATGTTTTCCGGAGGGGTTTTGCCCAGATCGCAGGGGGATTCACAGGGAACCCAGGTCTTTTGGGTTTTGGGAGAAGCAGTTCGCCAAGGACACTTCCCAGTTGAATATTCCCAGCCTTTTCCCTTCTTGCCACATGGACTTTGTGACTCTCTGCCACTCTACTGCACTCCAGAAGCCATTCTGCCCCTCAGGACTTTGTAGTTTCCCCAAGGACGTTTCTTCAGTTTGACATTTCCTGCTTTCCCCCTTCACATCATGGACCCTCAATGACTTTGCCTGACTCCTCTGCACCCTAAGCCCCAAAGGCTCTGCAGTTCCCAAAGACAGTGGAGGACTACAACTCCCAGGAAGAAAGCAGCATTGTGTTGCCTGTTTTAAAGATCATTTTCTCTGGGAGGAAAAGCTGTATGGGGAATGTATTTTGGGATGATTGCTGGGGATCACTGCATTGTTTTGTCTACTTTGTACCCCTTATGTGTCCCCTTTTGTGTCAATGTAACTTCTAAAGATAACGCCCTCATGCAGAGAGTTCCAAAGGCTAAAAGAACACAATAACCCACTTTCCTATCCATTTTGCCTTGCACAGATAATAACCTGGGGAGGGACATTGGGTTTCTTCGTGGGGTGAGGCCCACTCTCTATGCCCAAGACTCCCCTGCATATGTCCCCGTCATTCTCGGAGCTTGGCCAATGATTAAGGGAATATGTATGGTCATCTAGTCAAACCCCAAAACAAGGTTGATTCATGCGAGCTTCGAACCCTCGCAGCCAGCCCCAATAGCTATCTCCCAGGACCATTTTAAGCTAAGCAACCATGCTTCCAAGCTCAGCCAGGGCTCCCTCTGCGGAGAGTTCCCCTGCCAAACAAATAATACATTTTCTGGCCATATGATGCTTTTTGCCTTTGGAATCCTGGCGTGGCATTGCATCTCTTTTCAGCTGAACTAGATTCTTCTCTCGGTAGTGGCGTTCTTCCGTCTGGGTGAGCATTGATCTGGGTTACTTTGGGATTTGTAGTTCTGGGAAGATCATCCAGATTTTGGGCCTCGATCCTCGCTTTTAGGGGTGGCCTGGGCTCTGCCCCCTTAAGGGAAGGACCCCTAGTCAGATTTCGACAACAGGAACAACCATTATTACCTGTTTCTAATGCCTTTTAATGCTTATAGATACCTCTGGCCCCCAAAGCTCCCTCACCCCGGCCTCCTTTGACCTTCCTGCTAATTCCATGCAGGCCTTCCAGGCTGGCTTCCCCCGGCTAGGCCCAGAAGAGGCACCCATCTTCCCTCTTTTATATTTTAACAATATAAAAAGAAAGTATAAACAATAAAATGTTTCTTTTTCATCTCTCTGACTAATTTCTATAGCTGTAAATTGGAAAAAAATATCTAATACATATCATTAGAAAATGCATCACTTGGTAAATAGATAAGTAGGTTGGTCTTGCACTGAGGGAACTTGCACTACATCAGCTGCACAAATTTATCAATGGCCCTATTTATACAATTATGCATTTTCTAAATTTATTTTATTTTTTATTTTCAGCATGTGTATTCCTCCCTTCTCTCCTCGCAGGGGACTCAGGGTGGATTACAATGTACATATACATGGCAAACATTCAATGCCATAACATATATAGACAGACACTCAGAGGCTATTTAACATTCCAGCCTCTTGCCACCAGGGGAGCTGTTCCTTCCTCATTCTTTGCATGCTTCCTGGGGATTTTTATGGTCCCCTAAATCAGTTAAATTAGCCTCCACACAAAGTGGTACCTAAATTTCCTACTTGACAGATGCCACTGTCTGTCGGGCTGTAAAGGTCGACAACAAGCTACACAAATTTGGTCGGGAGCTCACTCCGACCCGGGCTGCCTTCAAACTCATGACCTTTCAGTCAGTAGTGATCTTAATGCAGCTGACTCCCAGCCAGCTGTGCCACAGTCCCATAGGTCTATTCTTAAAATCAAAAATCTAACAATGACTATTTCTAATGTTTATCTTTACCAATTTAACCGGGGCAACATCGGGTACCTAAGCAACATGATGAAGTTTGAGGGGGACGACTTAGTATGATGTGAGACCATCTACAACCTTACCCATTCTACTATTGAAACCATTCATAATTTTTCCCCAAATAACCAGGACCAGGACCAAACTTGGCACGCAGACACCTGTTAACCCAATTTATGTCCTGGTGCAGTTTGGGGAGGATGGAAAGCGGATGATAGAATTTACAGAACGTTCACCCATTTTCAGACACCACTGTGACCCCCACTAATGATAGATCTGGACCAAACTTGAGTTTTCTTAAGACATAACGTAATAAATAACTAAACTGATATTACCTATCATCCAAAAACAAACAATACCCGTTTCAAATAACACGGGCAGCGCCGGGTCCCCAAGCTAGTCTCTATATATAATAAAAGAGAATGTTTGTATGTATGTATGTATGTGTGTATGTGGGTTTGTATGTATGTGGCAGCGTTCTGATTGGCTCCCGGCCTCTACATTCTGACAACCTGATTGGTTGCCAGTGAGGGAGCATTTGCATAACGTCTCTATTGGCCAGCCAACACGAACATTCCGACCCTCTAAACTGGCAGAGGAGGATAAGGCAAAGGCCTGAGGAAGTCGCCAACACGAACATTCCGATGCTCTAAAGTGGCAGAGGGGGTAAGGAAAAGGCCTGAGGCAGTCGCCAACACGAACATTCCGACGCTCTAAAGTGGCAGAGGGGGTAAGGAAAAGGCCTGAGGTAGTCATGCATGGTGGGAGTTTCAGACCAAAACACTTTGCGACCCCTTTGCGACCCCAAACAATGAGAGAACAAGACCAAACCTGGTACACAGAACCCTCAAGACCCACTCTACATCCTGGTGCAGTTTGAGGGAGGATGGACCATGGATGACGGGACTTGCAGCACTTTAACTCACTTGCTTAGAGCACTCTGGCCCACACCATAGAAGGATCAGGACCACACTTGGCACACAGATGCCCACTGGCCCACTTTACAACCTGGTGCAGTGTAAGGCAGGATGGGCCACAAATGATGGGATTTGCAGTACCTTCACCCGATTCATTTCCCACAGAACATTGAAGCCCCTACAAATCATAGACCAGGCCCAAACTTGGCACACAGAGTACCCATGACTCACTCTACATCCTACTGCAGTTTGGAGGAGGGCAGACCATGGATGATGGGACTTGAAGTACCTCCAATCCCTTCCCGAGACCACTGCAACCCTCATCCACTGACTGATCAAGACCAAACTTGGCACACAGAGCCTCCATGACCCACACCACATCCTACTCCAGTTTGGAAGACATTGGACAACAGATGATTGGATTTGAAGTACCTTCACTAACTTCCTGAGACTACTGCAAGCCACGTAAACATCTCATAAGGACCACCCTTGGCACACAATGCCTTTCTCAAATAACCTGGGCAGGTCCGGGTCCCCAAGCTAGTATATAATAAAAGAGAATGTTTGTATGTATGTATGTGTGTGTGTGTATGTGGGTTTGTATGTATGTGGCAGCATTCTGATTGGCTCCCAGCCTCTACATTCTGACAACATGATTGGTTGCCACTGAGGGAGCATTTGCATAACGCCTCTATTGGCCAGCCAACATGAACATTCTGACCCTCTAAACTGGCAGAGGGGCGTGGCTCCCAGCCTCTACCTTCTAACAACATGGATGATGGGACTTGCAGTACCTTCATTACTTTCATGATACCACTACAACTCCCAATAATGATGGCTCAAGACCAAACTTGCCAGAGAGAGCTTCCATGACCCACTCTACATCCTGGTGCAGTTTGGAGGTGGGTTGACCACAGATGATGGGACTTGCAGTACCTTCACTAATTTCATGATACCACTGCAACTCTCAGTAATGAGGGATCAAGACCAAACTTGGCAGACAGAGCTTCCATGACCCACTGTACGTCCTGGTACTGTTTGGAGGTGGGTGGACAACGGATGATGGGACTTGCAGTACCTTCACTACTTTCATGATACCACTGCAACTCCCAATAATGAGGGATCAGGGCCACACTTCGCAGACAGAGCCTCCATGACCCACTGTACGCCCTGGTACTGTTTGGAGGTGGGTGGACCATGGATGATGGGACTTGCAGTACTTTCACTCATTTCAGGATACCACTGCTACTCCAAATACTGATCGATCAAGGCCACACTTGGCAGACAGAGCCTCCATGACCCACTCTACATCCTGCTGCACTTTGGAGGAGGGTACACCATGGATAATGGGACTCGCACTCCCTTCACTAACTTCCTGAAACCACTATGAGCCACGTACACTTATGATAAGGACCAACCTTGACACACAAGGCCTCCTTTCTCAAATGACCCGGGCAACGCCGGGTTCCCAAGCTAATACACAGTATATATATATAAGGGTTGGAATTGTTGTTAGTTATGGTGTTGAAGTGAATTGGGTGTTTTATGTTTGTGCCTCAGCTCTTTGCCTGCAGTCCTTCGGGTTTGACTTGTACCATGGCCAGGACGGATCAGCTTGGGGAGGGCTTGTCCTGTCAGGGGATCTCTATCTTCACAGGTGCGTCCAGTGTCTGTTGGGGGACTGTTAAAAATCCTTTCCGTATCCTTTTAGCCACCTTTCTCAAGATCTTCATGTCTAGCTTACTTTCTGCTCCTCTCTTTTTCAAGATGTCCTGCTCTGTGTCTTTTGCACCCATTGGTCGATGCCCGATGAGGCTTTCCTCATGGACAGGCCATCTGAGGGAGCTCTGGGCATCAGAAGGTACTTGGTGAGGACCTCCATCCCTTGGAGCCAGCATATAGAGGGGCTGGAGCACCCTCCTTGGCAAACCCCATTGTTGCTGGATGGTCCTCTTAGTAAGGTGGAATTCAAGCCACTGGAGATCTTTTTGGGAAAGGAAGAAGAGCTCCCCTTGAATGGTGTTGATCTCCATCATGGTCTTCTGATTTGAAAGTGTTGGAGGAGGCTCTGGCAGTCATCTGACAGTTTGTTATGGGTCGGAATGTTCATGTTGGCTGGCCAGTACAGCAGTTATGCAACCGCCCTTATTGGCAGCCAATCATGTTGTCAGAATGTAGAGGCTGGGAGAGTCTTTGGCAGCCCGGAGGATGCTGGGAAATGTAGTTTTATTTTTACTCGTTGTTTTGGGGGCTTTTAGGTTTTGGGGGAAAGTTTCTTTGCTACAAACGTATTCTTGCTTGAGGCCTATTTCTGTTGGCAAGTTTTGTGTTTTGCGTTGTAAGGTTTCTCTGTTTGAGGTAGTCTTCACATGACTTGCTCTTCCTTCCTATATATATATATATATATATATATATATGTGTGTGTGTGTGTGTGTGTGTGTGTGTGTGTGTGTGTGTATATGTATATGTATATGTATATGTATATATGTATATATGTATATATGTATATATGTATATATGTGTGTGTGTGTGTGTGTGTGTGTGTGTATATATATATATATATATATATATATATAGTGTCATATCATACGACTAATATATACTGCTATTAATCCGGAGTGTTGCTTCTCCTTCTTGCAAAAGAGGAACCGTGCCGCGAGAGAGGCCCGAGTGGTCCTTCGGCCTTTGGCCAAGGCGGCCCAGATCCTTTTGTGGCAGCCACGCGGGGGTGGCGGCGCTTCCTCTTCTGCAAAGGCCCCTTCCTTCTTCTTCGCTTCTGGTTTCCTCCTCCCACTTCGAAGCTGCTGCTCTTGGGTTGAGTCAACCACCCCTGCGAGGTGGGCACATGTGTGCCTGTGTGCGTCCCGTGCTTGAGGGAGAGAGAGAGGTCCCGCGGGGGGGGGGGGGTTAGGGACCTTCCTTTGGGGACCCCCACCCACCATTCCAGGAACCTAGTCTCCATCCCATCTAGCTATCCATCCATCAAGATCCACCCATGCCTGTCTGCCTATCTACCCATCCACCCATCCATCCTGGTGTCTGTCTATCTATCTATTTACCTATCCGTCCATCCCTCCATCTTGATACCTATCTATCCATTCATATTTATCTATCTGTCCACCCACCCATATTGATGTTTATCTATCCATCCATCCATATCTATCTCATGTATCTGTCTATCCATCCATCTTGATCTGTGTCCATCCATATCCATCATGATGTCTACCTATCAGCCTGCCTGTCCATCCATTTGTCCATCCACCAATCTATCCATCCATATGGATGCCGGTGTGTCTATGTATCTCTCCGAATCCATCCATATCCATCTATTCATATGTGTCTGTCTATCTATATGTATCTATGTAGGGCGGGGCTTCCCTCCGTGGCTCCGCCCCTTCCTTAATCAGGCCGGTGTGCTGGCTTTAGGAGGGAGGGAGGAGCCATGGGGAGGAACCGTGCCGCGGCTCCTCCCTCCCTCCTAAAGCCAGCACTCCTGAGAAAAAAAGGGCAATCTTCGGCCACTTCTGTGCCTGCGCGCGGGGCACCATAGGCTCTCTGAAGCAGCGGAACAACCTCTGAGAGTCTATGGCGCCCTGCGCGCAGGCGCAAAGGCAGCCGAAGATCGACTTTGTAAAAAAAACTTTGGGGGGGTCTGGATCTGGCGTCCCCCCACCCCCATGGCTGCGCCCCTAGGCCGTGGCCTAGTGTGGCCTTATGGATAATCCAGGCCTGTCTGCCCTGCCTCTTTCTTGCCGGCAGCAGAGGCTGCACGGTTGCTTCCAGACGAGAGAGAGGCAGGGCGGAGCCTCACGCTCCCTCGTTCCCGCAATGCCCAGCGGAAGAAGCACCACGCGGGAGTGGCACACGAATGTGTGGAAAGTGTGCCACGCAAAAGGTGCACGCGCACAAAAGATGCGCCGCGTGGAAGGTAAATCTTTTTGACTTGGTGGTTTTAAAAGTAGCTCGCATGCTGAAAAACTGATTTAGGACCTACTCCCACATTCAGGGGCGGTCTAAGGTAATTTTAAATGGTAAGCGAGCATTATTTTGCGCCCCCAAAACATTATTTTGCCCCCCCCCCATGTAAAACAAATATACAATTATAATATCAAAATACCATTAGTAGTATTATATTGTATCAATGTATATACAATATATTATACCATACTCATACTATATTATATCATAATTATATTATACTACATTACAATATAATTATATTATAATATATTGACATTATAATATAATATAACATTCTATTATATTATTATTATAAAATAATAACTAAAATTATTTATTTAAATAAAATTATCCTCTACTAAATATTTTCATGACTCCTATAAAACTCAAATAACCCAAAATAAAGTAAAATTAAATATTATATACTACTATTTTGTACAGTACCACTATACTGCAATATTGTTTGTAATATTACATGTAATATAAAATATATCATTATTTATTTATTTATTTATTATTCGGGCTTCTATGCCGCCGACTCCCTGAGGCTCGCGGCGGCTTACAGGAGCCGAAGGGCACAGTAAAATACAGGCAATAAGCAGTTAAAAACAATTAAAAACAACACCACTACAGTAATTAATAACACACTAAAAACAATGAACAGCACATCATCCTCATCCACATTAGTCTCTTGTTATATTGTATTTTTATTATATTGTATGACAATATTAAGCAGAACTGTATAATAATCAACAAGAAATGCAATGTAAATGCATCAAAATCAGACTATATTACCTACCACCTGTCTCATAATTCATAGGAGTCTCCCATAAGTCCAAAATTAGGATCCCAATGTAAATGTAAATAGAAAAACAGCCAAAATGTTCAAATGAGGTCGAATACAGGCAGCGGCCTGGGCAAACTTGGGCCCTCCTCCCTCTAGGTGTTTTGGCCTCCAACTCCCACAACTCCTCATAGCCTCAGGCCCCTCAGGTGTAGGCAGAAATAGAGCCGAAGAAAGGAAGGAGGGAGAGAAGAGGTCACAGAGGAGGAGGAGGAGGAAAGCCCTTCGTTCATTCCTTCACTTACACTTCCTTCACTGATTCTTTTCTCCTTTCCTGCAAACGCAGCGCGAGCGGAGACAAAAGGAGAGGGAAGCACTCCCTGCCTGCCCGATAGGGAGTGCTTTCCTTACAGGCTTCTACGCAAGGGAGCTACTGGGCATGCGTGGAGGTTTTCGCGCATGTGCAGTTGCTCCTGCGCTCAACTTCAGCTCCGGGGCAACTGCGCCTGCATGAAAACCTCCGCGCATGCCCAGAAGCGACGTCGGAGCGCACAAGGCCGGGGCCCAAAAGCAGGCAGCTGTGGCGCTGCCTGAGGAACATCAGCAGGGCCAGGATGGCGCCCCATGTGGTCAGGATGGCGCCCCCTTCCCAGATGGCGCCCTATGCAGCCGCTTACCTGTAGGACCGCCCCTGCCCACATTACTGTGGTGTTTAGTCCCATTGCTTTAAAAAGCCAATTGTCTACTTCAGTGGTTCTCAAAGTGTGCTCTGCTGATTTCTTGGGGCTCCATAAAACAGTGTTTCCCAACCAGTGTGCCGGGGCACACTAGTGTGCCGTGAGCAATCATCAGGTGTGCCGGGAGAAATTGGAACCTCCAGGAGAGGCGGGGGGAGAGTCTAGTGTGTTGAAGTATAAAAACCCTAAGAAACCTACCTCGATAAAGGCACAAAAATAGAAACACCCCCCCTCCCCACCAGTTGTCTACTTGGTCTCTCCCTCTCCATGCATTGGGAAGGCCCGTCTCCCTTTCCCCAAGTAGAGACCTCCTCTTGCCTTCTTGGGGTTCTGTGTGGGAAGTTTGGCCCAGTTCTATCATTGGTGGGGTTCAGAATGCTCTTTGATTGTAGGGGAACTATAAATCCCAGCAACTACAACTCCCAAATGTCAAGGTCCATTTCCCCTGAACTCCATCTGCGTTCACATTTGGGCATATTGAGTATTCATGCCAAGTTTGGTCCTGATCCAACATTGTTTGAGTTCACAGTGCTCTCTGGATATAGGTGAACTACAACTCCAAAACCCAAGGTCAATGCCCACCAAACTCTTATAGCATTTTCTCTTGGTTGTGGGAGTTATGTGTGGGAAGTTTGTGTCTTTCTGCCATTCCTGCCAGGATATCTATGTTGTGTTCATCGAAACAGGCCCAGGTTTCACACTGAGTGTATAAATACATTTAAAAACATATTAACTATATGTATTACTGTGTTAGAGTGTCATTTCGGGTTCATGGAATTACCTGTGATGGGGCCATGATATCGCACGATGTAATGTATTCGTTGAAACGCCTGTTATTATAGCACCTGGCCGCTTGATAAAGCCGTTTTATCGGCGAAACGGACGGGCCCACTGTGGCTGATGCCGTTGTGGCGTGCCCGGCGTTTCTTTGCACTTTGGTCCGCTGTATTGGCGTTTGGTTTCTTTTCCGGGTTGCTTCCCAGGACGACGTGTGGGGCTCGGGCTTCGAGACACGGCGCATTGCGCGCTTAGCTCCCGGCAATTGGCCGCACAGGAGCAGGGATTACAAATAAGGCATTTGCCTTCGCCGCTTATGTTTGACGGCTTGGATCATACTAGGCATCTTCCATCCACCCATCTTGACTTCACGATCATCTTCCCTAGTGCATCTCGCCACCCCTTTGAGCTTCTTGGCTTCAGTTCCTGGAACTCCATTTGAGAACCACGCCGCGCTTTACTTATTGGTATTCAAGCCGATATTTGTGTATATGTAGCGCCGGGGGGGCAATTATTGTCACTGCCCCCTCACAGCGTTCACTTTGTGCTTTGTTGTATAATACATATGATATTTTTGCTATTTTTGATAACTCTTTGTCTATTCTTGTGTGTTTTTCTGCCATTCCTGCCAGGATATCTATGTTGTGTTCATCGAAACAGGCCCAGGTTTCACATTGAGTGTATAAATACATTTAAAAACCTATTAACTATATGTATGACTGCGTTAGAGTGTCATTTTGTGTCATTTTGGTTGGTGGTGTGCCCCAGGATTTTGCAAATGTAAAAAGTGTGCCGCGGCTCAAAAAAGGTTGGGAAACACTGCCATAAAGCATACTGAGGGGCTTCGCGATTCCCTCCCCGTCCCCCACCAAGCTTTCCCTCCGCACTGCTTTGTAGGACACCAGACATAGGAATGCCCATAACCCCACATCACCAAATTGATTCAATGCGGGTGAATTTTTTACATTCAAAATTAAATTCAAACTCCTGATTTATTGTCACACAGGTACATTTATCAGAGTCATAGAGGCAAATTCGTACTTCTATGACCGGACCAGTGGCCGAAGCGGGGACCCCCCTCCCTTGCAAGGCATCGCGGCAATCGTGGCAGCCGGCGGCAGCTTCAGCTGCTGCCGCGATGCCTTGCAAGGGAGGGAGGCACTGCTGGGGGACTCCCCCTCCCTTCCAAGGCATCGGTGCCGGCGAGAGAGGGAAGAAGAGGGCGGTGCAGGGAGGAGGAGCTAGCTCTCTTCCTCCTCCTTGTGCCACCCCTTGTCCCTCTCTCACCGGCGCCGATGCGATCCGGTTTGCATCGGCGGCGTGGAGAGAGGGACGGAGGGGGTGGTGCAGGGAGGAGGAGCTGGCTCACTTCCTCCTCCCTGCCCCGCCTCCCCCTCCCCCTCGGCCGCCATTTTTTTAAAAAAAAGAATTAGATTTTTTTTTAAAAAAAATTAAAAATGGCGGCCGGGGAATAGCGGGGGCCGTGTCGAACAGGCTGGGGGGCCGTGTACAGCCCCCCCCCCCCCCCGGGCCGCCAGTTGGACAGCCCTGATATAGACATAGCCTCGTCGGCCTCTGAACCATGGATGGATTTGACAATATTGGAACCTACCATTCTACTGATGTGTGATAAAGAATCCAACCCATCCATCACTAAACTCCTCTCCCCAACTTCTCCACACTCCGCTTCGTCGGAAGACACCCACAGGCGCTTGGACTAAATGTTTGCGCCCCGGAATCTCCATTGTGAACTTATACCAACATTGGTTGCTCCTGGGAGAAAGACTCTACCCTTTACGGACTTGTTACGCCTACCTGGATTTAACCTTATGAAATAGCCCGGGTTAAGGGTAGGAGCCCCAACCGGGCGCAAATACATTGTGTGTGATTGTTTAATGGAATTGATTATGTAATGAATTTATTATGAAATATCACTTGATTATATTTAATTATTGAAATTGTCTCAATGGTGGTAATAATAATAATAATAATAATAATAATCTTTATTTGTACCCCGCCCCCATCTTCACAATGGGAACTCGGGGCGGCTCACATGAGGCCAAGCGCAGACAGCAAATTACAATAAAATAAAATCAAAACATCAGCAATAAACACAATAAAAATACATGCATATAAATAAGAAACAATATACAACTAGATATCTAAAATCACGAAGACAGGGAGGGCCGCAGGCACACATATAAAGTGTTAAAACGCAGGGTGAGATAAGCGGTATGGCATCCTTTACGGGGGGAAAAAATCCTTTATGGGGGAGGGGGAATGGACTCCAAGAACGGGGGGCATTGAGGAGAGCAATGGTAGAGGTTAAATAACTACTCGAAGGCACAGCAGAAAAGCCAGGTTTTCAGCCGTTTTTTAAAGGTCTCCAGAGTGGGGGCTTTCTTAATCTCTCCGGGCAAGGAATTCCAGAGTCGGGGGCCCACACAGGAGAAGGCCCTCTCCCTTGTGCACACCAGACGAGTCTGTGAGACTGGCAGGGGCGACAGGAGGGCCTCCCCCGAGGAGCGGAGGGTTCGAGCTGGTTCATGGAGGGAGATCCAGTCACAAAGGTAGGCAGTAGGCATGGGAAAAAAGTTATGAAAATGATTCGTTTCGTAAGAAATTCGTAAGAAATGCTACTTTCGAGCTTTTCCGCACCTGGAACGCCAACCAGGAAGTGGACTTTCTTTTTCGAACTCCGGGGGCCAGGATTTTCTTAAGTGTCATTATAAAGTCGTAAGGGGGGGGGGGCTCCTTCTCCCTCACCACCCTCCCGCCTCCCTTGCCAATAAGTATTATGGCAAGGCAAGCCCTGAACTCGCTCCTTCTTTCGGCTGGAAGCTTTAGATCCTGGCAGGCAGGAGAGGCAGGGAAGCCTGGAAAAAATGTAAACAGAGAGGTTTACTCAGAAGTAAATCTGCAAAGGAGAGCACTTTGGATGAAGTGCCCTCCTTTGTGGATTTACTTCTGAGTAAACCTCTCTGTTTACATTTTTTCCAGGCTTCCCTGCCTCTCCTGCCTGCCAGGATCTAAAGCATCAAAGAGAATTGGGGTGAGAAACCAACCTAATGTATAATAGAATGAATGCTACTGTAAGTGCCTAATATTATAAGTAATCCAACTGGGCATACCTAGTACATTCCATGCACATGCAATAATACAGCAGTAATAACAATAACAAGAGGTAAAATTCAAACCTAAGTATTCTGAAGAGGGGTGCAAACGGAGCCCGGGAATATTAGCCCTGGGGAAAGCCAGGTTTTGCTGCTTGGGAGCACACACATACCTATTCTTGGGAGGGGGGATTTGCTGCAGAACCCCCAGGCTCATAGAGAAGATTCTGCAGCAAATCCCCCCCAAAGAATATGTAATGTGTGTGCACCCAAGCAGAAAGCGCTACCCCTCCCTCCTTCCCTCCCTCCTTCCTATTTGGAGAGTCCCATCTAGAATTCAGTGTGGTTTATTCAAGTTTTGGCCTACAACTCCCAGAAATCCCAGCCAATTTACCAACTGTTAGGATTTCTGGGGGTTGTAGGCCAAAACCATCTGGAATGCGCATGCTCTGGCATACGAATTACTAACGAATTTCGTTAATACTTAAGTTACATTTCAGAACTTTTTGCAAAATTTTTTGTAAGTCTTTAATATACTAATCCAAAAAAATCCCCCATTTGATTTTAGACTTGCGATTTTAGGATTCGAGCCCAAGCCTAGTAGGCAGGTACCGATACGTTCAGGGCTTTATAGGTCAGTGTTTCTCAACCTGGGGGTCGGGACCCCCAGGGGGGTTGCGAGAGGGTTTCAGAGGGGTCGCCAAAGACCATCAGAAAACATATATTTCTGATGGTCTTAGGAAGCCCTTTGGTAGAGAAGGTTGAAGATCTCACCGCCTCTCTTTCTTTTTGGAAACAGACTGCGAATTTTCCCATCTAAAGCTCTCCTCTGCTGTGATTGGCAGACCTCCCAATCTGAGACTCCAAGTGGGGAGGGGAGAGCAGGCATGTTCAGCGCATGGCAGCATGATGCGCATGTGTGAGTAAGGGAGTATGTGTGATGTGGGATAGAGGCTCATGCCAGCTAGTCCCTTCAAGGCATGAGGGTTCTGTGTAGGAAGTTTGACCCAATTCTATCATTGGTGGGGTGCAAGGGGCTCTTTGATTGTAGGAAAACTATAAATCCCAGTAAGTACAACTCCCAAATGTCAAGATCTATTTTCCCCAAACTCCACCAGTGTTCACATTTGGGTATATTGAGGATTCGTGTCAAGTGTGGTCCACATCCATCATTGTTGAGTCTATAGTGCTCTCTGGATGTAGGTGAACTACAACTCCCAACCTCAAGGTCAATGCCCACCAAAACCTTCCAGTATTTGCTGTTGGTCATGGGAGTTTTGCGTACCAAGTTTGGTTCAATTCAATTGTTGGTGAGTTCAGAATGCTCTTTGATTGTAGATGAACTATAAATCCCAGCAACTACAATTTCTACCCCCACCCAAAAAAATACAGTTGTGAAGTAGCAATGAAAATAATGTTATGTTTAGGGGTCTCCACATCATGAGGAACTGTATTAAGGGGTCGCAGCATTAGGAAGGTTGAGAAACACTGTTATAGGTGGTCACCTGTACCTTGAATTGGGACCCGAAAATAAATGGCAGCCAGTGCAGTTCTTTAAACAGGGGGGGGGGGGGTTGACCGCTCCGTGTAACTTGCCCCCGTTATTAATCTGGCTGCTGATCGCTGGACAAGTTGAAGTTTCCAGGCCGTCTTCAAGGGTAGCCCCACTTAGAGTGCATTGCAGTAATCCAGTCTAGAGTTAACCAAGGCATGGACCACCGTGGTCAAGTCAGACTTCGCGAGGTATGGTCGCAGTTGGCGCATGAGTTTTAACTGTGCGAAGACCCTCCCGTCCATCGCCGGCACTTGAGCATCAAGTGTCAGCGCTGAATCCCGGAGGACCCCCAAAGTGTGGACCTGGACTTCAGGGGGAGTGTAACCCCGTCCAGCACAGGTTGCCACCCAATACCCCGGTCAGACGAACGACTGACCAGGAGGACCTCTGTCTTATCGGGATTGATCCTCAGCTTGTTCCTCCTCAGCCAGACCATCACAGCGGCCAGGCACTGGTCCAGTATCCGAGGGGCTTCCTTGGACTCTGGTGGAAAAGAGTCGTGGAGTTGGGTGTCATCTGCGTGGAGGTGGCACCATACTCCAAAACTCCGGATGGCCTCACCCAGTGGTAAACTGTTAGAAGAGTTGACCAAAAACTCACAATGGACAAAGGTTTCCAAGACCTGTCTTACAAATGGCTCCAGAAGCATCAATGCTGAGGAAAATACCAAACAAAGAGTAAAATGTAGTAGTAACACAATACTGGAGTTAATTCCCACTCCATTTCCTTACCTTGGGAATGACCAACGAACACCAGAACTAGGCACACGAGTGGCCATTTCATAATGATGACGAAGGAATGAAGATAGAAGCTTACTTTCCAAAAGAATGAGATAGTTCCGTCTTCATTTGGCCTTTTATGCATTTTCATTTTCCAGATAGGCTGGACTTCCTGAGCAAATAACTAATTAGCAAGCACCACGAAGGGTCGGTTTGGTGGCATTGTGCTGGACCAACTCGAGAAGTGCACATCTGCTTCCCATTCACCATCGTCCTATTAGGCGTTGACACCATGCCAGTGCCACAGCGTACTTTTCCTTTGGCCATGTCCTGAGCCTCAAAGCCCTTGGAAATGCAATAAAACCCATTGAAATTAACGAAATAGGAACATCAAACACCTGGTCTGACACTTTCAGGAACTTGTGCTGAAGCATATGACACTGGCTTACTTTGAGTCCAGAAAATCCACTCCTGCAGTGTTTTTCAACCTTTTTTGAGCCACGGCACATTTTTTACATTTACAAAATCCTGGGGCACACCACCGACCAAAATGACACAAAATGACACTCTAACACAGTCATACATATAGTTAATATGTTTTTAAATGCATTTATACACTCAGTGTGAAACCTGGGCCTGTTTCGATGAACACAACATAGATCCTCGTTTTACCACCTACGACAGGCTAGGCGACTGGCACCCTACCTGTCCAGGGACGACCTGGCCACGGTGATCCAAGCGACGGTCATCTCAAGACTGGACTACTGTAACGCCCTCTACGTCGGCCTTCCCCTCAACTCAAGCTAGTGCAGAATGCTGCTGCTCGCTTGCTGGTGGGAGCACCAGTGAGGGAGCATATTACTCCCATCCTTCGGCAACTGCACTGGCTTCCCATTGAGTACCGAATTGCCTTCAAGGTGTTGGTTTTAACCTTTAAGGCCTTGCACGGTGTGACGATCTCGGTCACCTAAATTGACTTAATTGACACTCCCGGTAGTCTGCCACCAACCTAATGGGTCATTAGGATTTCTTTATAATTAAATTACAGTGCCTGTAGCGTTTTGCCTTTACAACAACCCACCCACCAAGAATGTAAACTGAGGAGACCGAAAGATGACGGAGGCTTCTTGTAAAGTTAATAACAAAAGTATTTATTAACTACAACGAGGCTATCAAATAGGCACAGATCGTATTGGTTCTACTAAGAGGCAACAATGGCGTACGGTTACAACAATGATAGACTAAGGACAGCGTGATGGTTACAAGATCAATATATGTGCTAGAGCGTAGAGGTTTCTGACTAAAAAGGCTATTATTACTTCTTGAGATGTTACGTTCAGTTTCACAGACAGTACTGAGACTTGTCTCCCAACTCCCAACTAATAATTACACTAGAGGGTCGTGGTCCTTACTTCTGGAACATCTAATCACATTGATCGTTCCCTGAGTCTGGCTACCCCTGGGTTACTCTTAACCCACACAGTCTAAGAGGCCCTCCACCTGTCACTCCATCTCCAGAGATGACCAGGTAACCCAACTACCTATCACAAGAACAGTTCTAAATTGGCACTCTTCTAAAAGCGTCCCCACTAGAATGACTACTGGCCCTAAGGGCGGTCAGATCTGAGTCTTGACTCCCACTAGTCCAGCCTATTCCTACGTGGTGGTTGCTTAGGACAGACTGTCAGTCTCTATTGCCAAGGCTCTGGTGATACTCCCCCAGAAACCCTGCTCAAGACTGCCTCAGGCTTAGATGTCTAATCTACAGCCTGACACTAAACAGCAGAGGCTGGAGATGTGCGTCTGCACAGACCTGCTCTAAACTCCAGACTGAAACTTTCTCTGACAGGATTTTCTACTCTGTCAGCTCCACTCCTCCCCCTCTATACTCTAGCCAATCACAGCCTTTTCACTGTAACTAGGCACAAGCCTGCAAGGCCACGCCCCCTTGCTCTGGCTTTCCCTTCCCTTAATGGTTGCTGGCTGCAGCCACCTCTCCAAGATGGATGCCAGCACAACCAAAACAGGATTTCCAAACCCCTTCTAAGCAGGCCTCGGCCCTGCTTAAGGCAGGTGAGTCCTTACACACGGTCTAGGGCCTGAGTACCTAAGGGACCGCCTTACCCCATATTAGGGTTGTCATTTTTTGGTATAAGAAATAAGGGACATTTATGGGATTTTACACAAAAATAAGGGACACTTCATTAAAAACTTGAAACTCAAACATTAGGTAGAAATAGTTTTATTAACAGAATAAGATAATGATGGAAACTCACAAAAGAAACTGACTTTCACTCTCTTAACAGGCCATGGTATGTTTCTGCATGCTTTGTCATGCAACAAAAACATTATTAGGACTACCTAATTTTCTCCATCTGTATTTAGTACTTGACTTTGCTGACTTTAAAAGCGCACTGTCTAAACATTAAAATAAAATAAATTTTATAAGGCAGTACATCTTCATGATTATTATGTCGATAGTTAATGGTATAGTATAGTATGGGATGCACAGCATTGTATAGTATTGGGATGCACAGCTAGGCCTATTTTAAGAGTAACTCTCAAGCAACCAGAAACTATCTTTATCCAACATGATCCAACATTCCCCTTGGGTAATGGTTAATTAGTCTCCTGTACTTTGAAAAAGTCCTGTATCGCCTCTTCCTTCCAACGGGGACGCAGGCTGCCCTGCGAGTTGGAATCCCCGGGCAGGCATTGCCGTGGAAACCACAGCGCGCAGCTTCCTCTGGTCAACCCCGCCCAGTCCTGTCCTGCTAGTCAAAAATAAGGGACAGGGCCTGAAAATAAGGGACACAAATTTTAGGGCCAAAATAAGGGACGTCCCTTAGAACAGTCTTTCTCAACCGGTGTGCCGTGGCACACTAGTGTGCCGTGACAGACCTCCTGCTGTGCCGCGAGAAAAGCTCTCTGCCCCCCTTCCTCCCCCCCTCCTGCCGAACTCCTGCTGCTTGGGGGAGGAGGAAGGGCCGGGCAGTGGCGAAGAAAAAGAAGAAGGGACCGGGGTGCCGCCTCCTTCGGCCGTTTCCCCAGCCAGCCTCCAATCCGCCATGACTCCCACCATGTCTCTTGCCCCTTGCTCGCTGAAGCCGCGTGGAGGATGAGCCCCGCCCACTGAAGCCCGTCCACCGCTCAGGCTCTTCCTCTGTAGGAGAGCTGAAGCTGGGGGAGGGGCTGTAGGAGGGCATGGTGCGGCCTGGCTCTGCCCCCTTCCCCGGCTTCGGCACTCCCAGCAGCTGCTCCAGCCTGGAGGGGACAGTGCCAAGCCAGCATTGTGCTGGCCCTGGCACCGCTGGCTTGGCACTGCCCCCTCAAGGCTGGAGCAGCTGCTGGGAGAGGTGAAGCCGGGGATAGGGGGCGGGGCACGGCGCAGCCTGGCTCCGCCCCCTCCCCAGCTTCGGCACTCCCAGCAGCTGCTCCCAGCAGGCCACCAACCCTCAGCCGTTCTTTACTGTGTTAGAGTGTCATTTTGTGTCATTTTGGTTGGGTTTTTTAATGTTAAAAGTGTGCCGCAGCTCAAAACAGGTTGGGAAACACTGCCTTAGAATAAGGGACATATGGGAACCCTACCCCGTATGTTCCCCCGAGATCACTACGCTCAGAAGAGCAGAATTTGTTACTTGTTCCATCGATCCGCTCTTGCCACCTTTCCACAACCAGGCAGCGAGCCTTCTCGGCTGTGGCCCCTGTATTGTGGAATTCCCTTCCTGACGACACTCGAGCGATTCCTGAGCTCGCCCCTTTTCGGAGGGCTTGCAAGACCGCCCTCTTTAGATTGGCTTTCAATGAATCTGGTCTGGCTTGGTATGTTTTATACTTCATGTCCTTGGAATTCATGGGTTCCTACGGACCTTTTTACTGAGACAATGTTTTATGTTATGTTTTCATCGTACGTTGTATGTTTTTACTATATGCTGTATATTATTATATGTTGTGATCCGCCCCGAGCCTGCAGGGAGGAGCGGAATATAAGATTGAATAAATAAATAAATAAATAAATAAATAATAAATATCCTGGCAGGAATGGCAGAAAGACACAAACTTCCCACACAGAACTCCCATAACCAAGAGAAAATACTGTAAGAGTTTGGTGGGCATTGACCTTGGGTTTTGGAGTTGTAGTTCACCTATACCCAGAGAGCGCTGTGGACTCAAACAATGTTGGATCAGGACCAAACTTGGCATGAATACTCAATATGCCCAAATGTGAACACAGATGGAGTTTGGGGAAAATAGACCTTGACATTTGGGAGTTACAGTTTCTGGGATTTATACTTAACACACAATCAAAGAGCATCCTGAACTCTTGCAACAATGGAATTGCACCAAACTTGGCATATTGAACTCTCATTACCAACAGAAAGTACTGAAAGGGAATTGACCTTGAGTTTGGAAGTTGTAGTTCACCTACACCCAGAGAGCACTGTGGACTCAAACAATGTTATGTTGTTTGTTTTCTATCCAGAATCACAATGTTGGAAGGAGGCTCACCACTTTAGGGTCCCTAAAACAGGCATGGGAAAACTTCGGCCCTCTGGGTGCTTTGGACTTCAACTCCCACCATTCCTAACAGCCTGAGGCCCTTTCCTACTTAAGTGGCTGAGGGGGGAAAAGGAAAAGACCCGGAGGCTGCTAGGAATGGTGGGAGTTGGAGTCCAAAACACCTGGAAGGTCCAAGTTTGCCGATAACAGCTTTTGACAGAGACCTCTTCCTCCCCCTTCCCATTCGCGTCCTTTCTTCTCCCTCTTGCCGAACACTTACTTTTTCTTCTACACTGCCGCTTCTGCCGCCATTTTGATCCGAGGGGGCAGCGTGAGCATGTTCAGGAGGGGAGGGGGGAGGGAGGAAGACGTGACCCATGCGGGCGTTACTGCGCAGACCCGCCCCAGAGCAAAGCGAGGCAAAGCGAGCAGAGCGAGGCTGGGAAGAAGGGAGCCCGAGTGGAGAAGAAAAAGTGTTCGGCAGGAGGGGAAAGAAAGGGTATTGGAGGTTCCCATTTCCCACGGCACACCTGATGATCGCTCACGGCACACTGGTTGGGAAACATTGCACTACTGTATACTTTTGTCAGGCAATGATCTTTATAAATGTCAGACTTAATCATTTTCAGGACAAAAAACAGCTCAAGAGAACTCAACCAAATGTGGGCTTGGGGTACATTTGGTTTTCATGTGTTAAAACAAGTTCTGACGTTACATATAAGCGGCTACGTTCCCATTTTGATGTATTGATTGATGCTTCATGGCATACCGCTACTAGCACCCATCATTTGATACAGAAGAGTGGGCAACTGTAGCTGTGAGAGGTGGTTGGTCTACACCGCTGGTGTCAAACTTACGGCTCTCCATGTGTTTTAGACATCAGCTCCCAGAATTCCCAGCCATTGGACAAGCTGGCTGGGCTTATGGCCATTGGAGGCCCAAAGTGTGTTGAGGAGAGAGCTGAAGAACAAGCACTTCTGAGAGAGCAAAGAAAATATATAGCAAGATGCATGTATATGGTAAGCAGAGGAATCAACATGATGCAAGCAAGATAAGGCATATCCTAGCTACTTGGTTCTTGCCACAAGGTTCTCGCTGCGTTGGAAGTCAAAGCATGTTCAGGTTGTTCCCTTCCATTCTCTCCCATAGTTAAGAGCAGAGTGTGCCTTTCTGTAGGTGTCCTGTTGGGCACAACTGGAGGTTTACGGGAACATATGGTTATGTCATGTGTACTGAATTCCCTACCTGTGTCACGATGCACGGACTGACCGGCCCCTTAATCACACACACAGAGACGGTATGAAGGCTAACTAGTTTATTGAATGAAAACAGTTCAAAGAGTAAATGTCCAATATAGATGATAATCCAAAAGCGAGGAATGCAATAGTTCAAAAGAGCAAGTATTCCAAAGGCAAGGAGAGCAGGAATCCAAAATAGCTGGACACGGCTAAACCAGCTTGGCAAAGCTCCGCTAAAAATTGCGGATCAAAACAAGGCAAAGTTGCAAGATACAAGGCAAGGATTAAAACAAGGTACAAGGCAAGGACTTGGTAGGCCGCTAGCCCGACTCGGCTCCGTGACCACACTTCGCTACACGCCTACTCGAGAGAGACGTGGCCGAAGCACTGGCGAGCCGTTCCCACGGGTCCTACACTTAATCCTTCGGCTGAGGACCCCGATGCTCTAGGCTCCTACGTCTCCAATCTCTACTCTCTGACCTCGGCCGGTCTAGGGAATGATACCAGCCCCTCCTGCTAGCCTCGATGTCCCGTCGCCTGTTGAAAGAACGACCTTGCCTCTCACCATCTGTTTCACTATCTCTGTGAGAACTCTCCTCCCTAGAATCTTCCCAGCTGCTAGCTTCCATGTTTTCGCCCAAAAGGTCTTGTGAACCTTTCCCCCCAGGCCGTTCATAGCTTTCGCTATCGCTACTTTCCATTTGCACCTGGTTATCTATTTCCTGATATGGTTCAGGCCAACCTTCATCCCACGAGAGGCTCTCTGAGGGAGAGGGAGGCCCAGTCATGGGAAACTCTCCTTCTGGTAACCCTTCTAAATCCTCTTCAGAATCTAACTCAGGTGCTGCAGGCCCTAATGCCAATGGGACCCCTGGTGCTGCCCCTTGCCCACCAGGTACAAACGAGAACTGGTGTGCTACAACCTGTTAGACTAGGAAAAGCCTGTAAAAGAAGGTCCAAAAATTGGCAGCCATTTCAGATAGGTGCCAAGGGTGCAGCCATCTTAGATTCTCATTTCCAAAAGGTGGCGTGCCTAAGGAGCAGCCTGGAGGGACATGAGGGGAGTTAGGATTGGCTGGTAGAGAAGGGGCGGAGCCTAACTTAGAAAAAGAAAAAAATGCCCTGAAGAAGAGGCGTTTTAAAATCCAACAGTTGTTGGTGTTTGGGCTGTCAGAGAAGTGGGGTTTTTAAGGGAGAGAAATTGGGGTTCATTAGTGTCTACACCGCTCTCTCTGGAGCCCAGAGCGGTTTACAGCATAAAACCAGTAAAAACATCGATAAAACAGATAAAACAACATATAACCCGATTAACCGTGCTCCCATCAATAAAACCCCAGCAGGCGACAATAATGCACGTGGCAGGACATGGCAAGGTGGCATGTTGGCAGGTTATAGGAGGCATCAGTCGGAGCCAAATGCCTGCCTAAATAGCCAAGTTGTTATGGACTTACGAAATGCCATCAAGCCCCGTAGTGCTCGTGTCTCCTCTGGCAGAGAGTTCCAGAGGGTCGGAGCAGCCACTGAGAACGCCCTCTGCCGCGTGCTCGACAGTCTACAGATCTTAATACTAGGCACCTCCAGTAAATTAAACCCCTCTGAGCGCAGTGATCTTCTGGGCGTGTATGGGGTAAGCCGCTCCTTCAGGTACACTGGCCCCAAACCATATAAGGCCTTGAAAGTTAAGACTAACACCTTGAAGGAGACCCGGAATTCAATAGGAAGCCAGTGCAGTGCACGCAGAAGTGGGGTCACATGCGCAGATCTAGGGGCTCCTGAGAGCAGGCATGCTGCTGCGTTCTGCACCAGCTTAAGTTTCCGGATCGCCGACAAGGGTAGGCCAATGTACAGCGCATTACAGTAATCAAGCCTCGAGATGACCGTGGCTTGGATCACCGTGGCCAGGTTGAAGCGGGAGAGGTAAGGAGCCAGATGTTTTGCCTGCCGCAGGTGGTAGAATGCTGTCTTGCAGGCGCAGGCGATCTGCGTTTCCATAGACAGCTGGGCGTCCAGCCGGACCCCTAAGCTCTTAACTAGAGGCTGTGGGCAAAGTGCCACGCCATCAAACGTCGGCAACTGGGTCTCTAACCCCCCCCCCCCCCCCCCGGGCGGCCCAGCCACAAGATCTTCGTCTTCGCCGGGTTCACCTTCAACTTACTGGCTCGCAGCCATCCAGTTACGGCTTCTAGGCAGAGATGGAAATTATCAGGTACAGATTCCACCCTGGGGTCCATCCTCAGAATGAGCTGGGGGTCATCAGCGTACTGATGGCACTCCAGCCCAAAACTCCGTATCAATTGGGCGAGCGGTCGCATGTAGATGTTAAATAACAGCGGGGAGAGGATGGCCCCCTGAGGAACTCCACAATGTAAGGGGGAGCCCTCAGAGACCACCCCTCCCCACTTCACTTGGATTGGCTGGTAGAGAAGGGGCGGAGCCTAACTTAGAAAAAGAAGAAAATGCCCTGAAGGAGAGGCGTTTCAAAATCCGACAGTTGTTGGTGTTTGGGTTGTCAGAGAAGTGGGGTTTGGGAAGGGAGAGAAATTGGGGTTCATTAGTGTTAGAAGAAGAAGCCTGAAAGTGGTCTGGTGGCTAGCAGAGTTAGCTGGCGAGTAGATTCTACAGCTATCAGGGAAGATAGTGTGTAGAGGAGTAGTTAGATCGATCCAGAGTAGGACTATCTGTCTTGGAGTTAAGATTTGCTAGGCAGAGAGGAAATCTTGTCAGTAAATTCTTGAAGGGAGAAAGGAGGGGAACTTTTGAAACTAAGATCTGAACTGTTTGAAGGAACCATACGCTTTCATGCCAAAATCTCTGAACCATTAAGCTTGATACCTATTTTGTAAGTTGTCTTAAATAAACAATCTTCTTCGGCATGGTGCTCCAAAGGGGTACGGCAAATCTCTATTATCTCAGTAATCTAAGACAGTGTTTTTCAACCTTTTTTAAGCCATGGCACATTTTTGACATTTACAAAATCCTGGGGCACACCACCAACCAAAATGACACAAAATGACACTCTAACACAGTAATACATATAGTTAATATGTTTTTTAATGTATTTATACACTCAGTGTGAAACCTGGGCCTGTTTCGATGAACACAACATAGATATCCTGGCAGGAATGGCCGAAAGACACAAACTTCCCACACAGAACTCCCATAACCAAGAGAAAATACTATAAGAGTTTGGTGGGCATTGACCTTGAGTTTTGGAGTTGTAGTTCACCTGTATCCAGAGAGCACTGTGGACTCAAACAATGTTGGATCAGGACCAAACTTGGCATGAATACTCAATATGCCCAAATTTGAACACAGATGGAGTTTGTGGAAAATAGACCTTGACATTTGGGAGTTACAGTTTCTGGAGGGGGGCCTTTGAAAGACTAGCAGTCTCCCTCTCACTTAGGTTGCCCCCTCCCTCCCCGCCAGGCTTGAATTGGGGTCGTGGGGAGCAGGAGCCTCACTCACCACCTGCGCAGCTCCTCGGGGGTCAGCGGGGCGGCCTGGGTGGGCATCTCGGAGCTGGTGAAGCAGGCAGGAAGGAAGGCAGCGGGCAGGGAGCCAGAGGGAGGCCGAGAGCGGTTTCGCACGAACCGAGGAGGAGGAGGGAGGGGCAGGGCCGGTGCTGGACTGAACCATCCGGCATTAGGCCCGGGGGAGAGGCAAGAGGAGGTCTTTACTTGAGGAAAGGGAGGCGGGCCTTCCCAATCCATGGAGAGGGAGAGACCAAGCAGACAACGGGTGGGGAGGGGGGGTGTTTGTAATTTTGTGCCTTTATCGAGGTAGGTTTCGTAGGGTTTTAATACTTCAACACACTAGACTCCCCCCCCTCCCCTCCTGGAGGTTTCAATTACCCAAGGCACACCTGATGATCGCTCACGGCACACTGGTTGGGAAACACTGATCTATGCAACAGAGCACAAAAGGGAAGAGCTACAGCAAGGGTGCTCATTAGGTAGATGGCGAGCTACTGGTAGATCGCGTAGGGCCTCCTGGTAGATCGCAGGCAAGGCAGGAGGAAGGCCCAGTCCTGCCCCACAGGCTCCCCACACCGCCCAGGTGCTGCCGCCCAGTCAGCGTGGCGGCAGCATGACCGGCGTTGCTAGGGACCATATGGGAGCCATACACGGTGTGTATGGCTCCCATGCCATTTCCGCCACCGCCTTGACATCACGCGCACCATTTTCCCTACCATGTCGTGGTCTTGCCAGAAGAAGGGCGTGTGGGAGGGGCGCGGCTAGAGGCGGCTTCAACTGCGGCTGCTGCAGCATGGACTGGGACTCGGAGCTGTTGGTAAGCCAGTGGAGGGGCTTCCTCTTTTCTCCCTCCCTGTCCCTCCCCCTCACTCTCTTTCCTTCCTTCCTTCTTCCCTTTCTTCCATCCCTCTTTCCTTCCTTCCCTTCTTTCCCTCCCTCCCTTCTGTTCTTCCTTCCTTCCTTTCTTCCTCTCTCTCCCTCCTTTCCCTTCCTTCCTTCTTCCCTTTCTTCCTTCCCTCTTTCCTTCCTTCCCTACTTCCCATCCTTCCTTCCTTCCCTTCTTTCCTTCCTCCCTTCTGTCCTTCCTTCATTCCTCTGTCTCTCCCTTCTGTCCTTCCTTCATTCCTCTGTCTCTCCCTTCTTTCCTTCTTCCCTTTCTTCCTTCCCTCTTTCCTTCCTTCCCTACTTCACATCCTTTCTTCCTTCCCTTTTCCCCCTCCCTCCCTTCTGTTCTTCCTTCCTTCCTTTCTCTCTCTCTCCCTTTCCCTTCCTTCCTTCTTCTCTTCCTTCCTTCCCTCTTTCCTTCCTTCCCTACTTTACCCTCCTTCCCCTCCTTCCTTCCCTTCTTTCCTTCCTCCATTCTGTCCTTCCTTCCTTCATTCCTCTCTCCCCCCTTTCCCTGCTTTCCTTCTTTCCTTTCTTCTTTTCCTTCCTTTCTCCCCTCCTTCTTGCCTTTCCTTCTTTCCTTCCTGTCTCCTCCCTCCCTCATTCCTTCCTTCCTTTCCTTCCTCACTGCCTTGAACCTTTACTGTTGGTTGTGGGGTTTCTGTGTGGGAAGTTTGCCCCAATTCTGTTGTTGGTGGGCTTCAGAATGCTCTTTGATTGTAAGTGAACTATACATCCCAGCAACTACAACACCCAAATGATTTTAAAAAACCCATTTTTTTTAGTGATGGTGACTCCTTGTAGGTGTCTTGTGGCCAAATTTGGCAGCAATTCGTCCAGTAGTAAGAAACCAGTTTGTGTGTGTCAACTGTAAAATAGGATGTGTGGAAGGGCCCTGGGTGATCTGAGGTCCTTTCCACACAGTTGAATACAATCCCATGTTACCCGCTTTGAATCAGATTATATGGCAGTGTGGACTCAGAAAACCCTGCTCAAAGCAGATATTGAGTTCTATGTCTCACATTTTTGTAGTGGGGAGGTAGATCATTGTGACTTGGTGGTTTTATAAGTAGCTCGCATGCTGAAAAAGTGTGAGCACCCCTGAGCTACAGAATTGGTGTTATGGAAGGCTAGGAGAGCCATGGAGAACGGATGAAAGTGTGTTGAGGAGAGAGCTGAAGAACAAGCACTTCCGAGAGAGCAAAGAAAATATATAGCAAGATGCATGTATATGGTAAGCAGAGGAATCAACATGATGCAAGCAAGATAAGGCATATCCTAGCTGCGTGGTTCTGCCCACAAGGTTCTCGCTGCGTTGGAAGTCAAAGCATGTTCAGGTTGTTCCCTTCCATTCTCTCCCACAGTTAAGAGCAGAGTGTGCCTTTCTGTAGGTGTCCTGTTGGGCACAACTGGAGGTTTACAGGAACATATAGTTATGTCATGTGTAATGAATTCCCTACCTGTTAGGTTAGGAAAAGCCTGTAAAAGAAGGTCCAAAAATTTGGCAGCCATTTCAGATAGGTGCCAAGGGAAGGGGGAAGCCATCTTATATTCTCATTTCCACAAAGTGGCGTGCCTAAGGAGCAGCCTGGAGGGAAATGAGGGGAGTTAGGATTGGCTGGTAGAGAAGGGGTGGAGCCTAACTTAGAAAAAGAAAAAAATGCCCTGAAGAAGAGGCGTTTTAAAATCCGACAGTTGTTGGTGTTTGGGCTGTCAGAGAAGTGGGGTTTTGGAAGGGAGAATGTGACGACTTGGTACACCCAATACTTAAAACTCGCTACCACCAACCTAATATTCTTATTAGGATTTTATAATTAACTAAGATTTCCAGTTAGGCTCCTAATAAAATCACCCACTGAGAGGAAACTGAAAGAAGTATGATCGAGGCTTTCTTAAAAGTTAACAACAAAAGAATTTATTAACTTCAACAGGCTTTAAAACAAAGGCACATATCTTAATGGTTCTTCTACTATTGAGGCAACAAGAGCGTATGGTTACAAAAGATGGTTCAACAGCGTGATGGTCTACTTAGTATGAAATGTGCTGGAGCGTATTGGTTTCAATAGAGGTCTTCTTCTCTTAGATCTTAAAACAATTCCCAGTCAGAGCTAAAACTTGACTGTAAAACTCTCTCTCTCACTAATCTTGAAACTAGTGGCGAAAAGATGGTTATAACTTGGAACTTCTATTCCCTAAAAAGGTTCCCTGAGTCTTGTCTGAATGAGCTAACAGACTCGTGCTAGCTCCCAGTCTCAGAGCCCACCTTCCTCTCTATATCCAGAGACTCCAAGGTGTCCTGACTGACTATCCCAAGTCAGCCCTACTGGCTCTAAACTCTAAGCAGCACCCTGATTCTCTTCTGACCCTAAGAGCTGTCAGCTACCCTGACCCCTTAGTTCAGACTAATCCCTAGGTGTTTCGCTATAGAACAGACTGATTCAGACTAACAGCTGAGGCTTGGATGTTACTTCTCCACAGCCTAGCTCAAGACTAAACTTTTCTGACAGGAATTCTCCCTCCTAGTCAGCTCAGCTCCTCCCCTATGGCTCTTAGCCAATCTCCTGGGAGACACTGTATCTAGACAGAGGAGCCCTAAAGCCACTCCCCCTGTCTCTGGCAATTACCTTCTTCTAATGGCTGCTGTGTGGAACTCCCTTCCTAAGATGGATGCCAGCTATTCTAACCAGGGAGCCAAACTGCAACACAAGCTTCGGCCTGCTCGGAATGGGTGAGTCCTTACAGAGAGCAGTTGGGGTTCATTAGTGTTAGAAGAAGAAGCCTCAGGTGGCTAGCAGAGTTAGCTGGCGAGTAGATTCTACAGCTATCAGGGAAGATAGTGTGTAGAGGAGTAGTTAGATCGACCAAGGGTAGGACTATCTGTGTTGGAGTTAAGATTTGCTAGGCAGAAAGGAAATCTTTTCAGTAAATTCTTGAAGGGAAAAAGGAGTGGAACTTTTGTAACTAAGATCTGAACTGTTTGAAGTAAACATACGCTTTCATGCCAAAATCTCCGAACCATTGAGCTTGATACCGATTTTGTAAGTCGTCTTAAATAAACAATCTTCTTCAGCATGATGCTTCAAAGGGCTACAGCAAATCTCTATTATCTCAGTAATCTAAGAGTTACTATACAGCAAGAACACTGATTTTAACAGAATGCTTTACTCGCTTAAAATCATTGCATAGCATAGACCAGGCCTGTCCAACAGGCGGCCTGGGGACCATACACGCCCCCCTAGCCCCTTGGCTATGGCCCCTTACCCTCCTGCAATAAATAATATATTTTTAAAAATATTTTTAAAATATTTTTTTCAATTAAAAAATATTATTATTATTATTATTTTGGTCCTGCCCCTTGGCTTTCTATTGGCCGCCTCCTCTTCTCCTGAGGGAGGGGGCCAATGGGAGGGAGTGACGTCTCTCGGGCCCCGCCCCCCTTGGCAGCAAACAGGAAGAGCGATCCGGCCGCATGGCTTTCCCCCTCGGCAGCGCCGCTTCCTCCTCCTCAGGATTGCTGCTGCTCCGTCTGGGAGGCGCTCAGGCCCTCAGCACCAGGGAAGCAAAAGGGGTTTGGGAGGGAGGGAGTGTGTCTGAGAGCGTGAGTGAGTGAGTGAGTGAGAGAGAGAGAGAGAGAGAGGAGGGGGACCTGCCCTGGGCACACCTCTCCCCAGCGCAAAGGGAAGATCTCTCTGGCTCTCTCTCTTTCTCACAAACACACCCACAAGCCCCTTCCTTTCTGACCCCTTCATTTGCATTTCATGAACTGTCTCTTTAATGAGAAGGAGAGAACCGGCAAGCCATAGGAGAGGGGAGGAGGAGAAAAGGAGGGAGGGGGGAATTGAATGAGAGGGAGCTCAAGAAAAGGCCTCCCACCCCCTTTCCCCCTCCTTTTCCTCCCCCCAGAATTATTTACATTCTTTGCAATTACCTAAGTTTATTTTGATGACTTGCACTGAATGGAATCAGCCAGGGGTAAACTGGCAGAATGAAAGCACACAGACCTTTCAACTGCAAGGCCATTCAATGCTGATCAATGTGGCCAGTCATATATTCCAGTTCAAAGCAGAGATTGTGGGATTTTCTGCCTTGATATTCTGTATATTTATGCCCCTCATGTGTTCCATCCATCCCTCCCTCTCCCCTTATTTAAACAATATAATATTTAATTGTTTATTTATGCAATGCGGGGGGCGGGGAGGGGGCGGAGCTGGGGAGGGGGCGGAGCCAGGGAGGGGAGGGGCGGAGCCAGGGCGTGGTCCCCCAGGTGATCAGTGACCGGAATTCCGGCCCAAGGTCTCGTAGAAGTTGGACAGCCCTGGCATAGACAATGAACACTGTTTAACAATAAATTGATCTGAAGTGATTTATAACATGGACTATTTTGTGAAAGATATAATTTTATTACATAAAAGTCATGCAATTTTACAATGCCTATATCAATAAAACAGTGTATGAAGAGTAGGTTAAAGCAGAGCTTCAAAATTAGGAACTCCAAACATACAACCATGATATTATACACAACAAACACAAAGGGTTACTTCTCAGGATCTCCATCCTTTTCTTAAGAGAAAATAGTTCTTTAAAGGTTGAAGACATCCTAGGAAAACATCTCACACTCTAGGCTATGGCTTGAACATTAAGGCAGATAGTAGCTTTAATATTCTGGTTTGTCATATAGGCATGCCCGGATTATCCATAAGGCCACCCTAGGCCATGGCCTAGGGCGGCAGCCATGGGAGGGCGGCAGATCTGGACCCCCCCCCCCCCAAAAATTTAAAAATAATTTTTTTAAAAAAAGTTCTATCTTTGGCCGCCATCCAAGCCCGCCCTGCGCCCCTCCCCTTTCCTGCACTCCTCCTTCCGGGGGCGAGCCATCCCTTGCTTCTTCCTCCTGCTCGCCATGCGCCCGGCTTCCTCCTCCTCCGCGATGCCGGGCGCCCGGCGAGGAGGAGGAAACCAGGCGCATAGCGAGCAGGAGGAAGGAGCAAGGGACGGCTCGCTTCCGTGGGCAAGCGAGCCCTTCCTTCCTTCTCCCCTTTGCCATGCGCCCGGCTTCTTCCTCCTCCGCGACACCGGGCACATGGCAAGGAGTCAAGGAAGCTGGGCGCGTGGCGAGGAGGAGGAGGAAGGGAAGGCTCGCACGCGGAGGAAGGAGGAGGCGCAGGGAGCCGCGAGGAGGTGAGGGGGGGTGCAGTAGTGGTTTGGGGGCGTAATTTGAAAGTGTGGCCTAGGGCGCCAAAATTGCTTAATCCGGGCCTGCATATAGGAAAGGTATATACTATGTGGATGTCATACCCCTCTGTGAACATCGTAGAATTTGGTGGTCATGTACAGGCCCGGATTACCCATATGGCCACCCTAGGCCATGGCCTAGGGCGGCAGCCATGAGAGGGCGGCAGGTCCGGACCCCCCCCAAAATTTTTTAATTTTTTTTTTAAAAAAACTTCAATCTTTGGGCGCTCTTGCACCTGCACGCGGAGCGCCATAGGCCCTAGGGCCTCTGACGCGGCTTCCCGCCGCCCCCTCCTTGCTCGCGTCGGTCCCGCCCCTCCTTCCTTCACTGAAGGAAGGAGGGGCGGGGCTGTCGGCGATGCGAGCGAGGAGGAGGCAGAGGGAAGTCCCGCCTCCTCCTCCTCGCTCGCATCGGCCCTCCTTCCTTCACTGAAGGAAGGAGGGCCGATGCGAGCGAGGAGGAGGAGGCGGGACTTCCCTCTGCCTCCTCCTCGCTCGCATCGCCGACAGCCCCGCCCCTCCTTCCTTCACTGAAGGAAGGAGGGGCGGGGCCGACACCGACGCGAGCGAGGAGGAGGCGGAGGGAAGTCCCACCGCCCCCTCCTTCCTTCAGTGAGGAGGAAGGAGGGCCCACCGCAAGCGGCCCCACCCCCCACAAGCGGCCACGGCCCCGACCCCTGCGCTGGGGGCGCCGCTTCCAGAGTGTGGCCTAGGGCGCCACAAACAGTTAATCCGGGCCTGGTCATGTATGTGGGTGGAGGTAAAAAGCATTTCAACTGGCATTAGCCAGTAGTGTGTCACAGAATATCACATCAAGATTGTTTTTGCAAAAATATAAAGTGCTAGAAAAATATATTTATAAAAATTGTAATACATATTGTGGGCATTTAACTACTAACTTGATGATGAAACCAGAAAAAAAGCAAGCAAACGTAGCAAAATGAAACTACCGTACTCCCAGAAAGAGTCAGCCATGCAAACGACTAGTAATACTGCACAGGCATTACCTGTTGGACTGTTTTACAACACGCCTTCATTAACGTACTAGACCTTTGGAAAAGTTACAAGGGATACAAAATATAATTAAATTATATACATATAAATAAATATAGTATACAAAAAAGGGGCAGGGGATTATATAAAGCAGGAGTGCTATATTTGATATTATCCCTTCACATAATTTAAGTTTCAACCATTCTAGTTTGCAATCTCTGCCACTTTACGTAATACTTTTTTGTATCTCAAGCCGGAGTAATACTTCGTCATGAAATTCAGCCAGGCCCGGATTACCCATAAGGCCACCCCAGGCCATGGCCTAGGGCGGCACCTTTGGGGGGAACAGCAGATCCGGACCCCCCCAAAAAGTAAAAAAAAAATCAGGGGGAAAAATCGAAAAAAAATTCAAAAAAAAATTGGGAAAAAAGTGTGCATGCGCGCCCCCTCCCTGTTGAGGACTTCCCTCCACCCCCTCCTGACGTGAGAGGAGGGGCGGAGGGAAGTCCCGGTGCCACCCCCTCCTCATGCCGGCCCCGCCCCTCTTCCTTCAATCAGTGAAGGAAGAGGGCAGGGCCAGCGCGAGCAGCGGGCGCCCCCGCAAGCGGCCCCGCCCCCAGTAAGTGGCCCTGCCCCCCACAAGCAGCCCCGCCCCCCCAGAGCAGGGGCGGTGCTTCAAGAGTGTGGCCTATGGTGCCACAATCGCGTAATCCGGGCCTGAATTCAGCAGAATGCGTCAGTGGTGACAGCGCAAGTTGTCCCTTTGCAAAGATCCTGAAATAAGTGTCCAGTCCAGCGGATTCAAGGGCTGCCACGCCACACTGCCCATTAATCCAAAGAAACAGTCTTCATTTTCTCTGCCAATTCCCGTCTTATTTCAATATGTTTTCTCATATTTTGAACTTCGTGTGGCAGGTTGATGTCCCATACAGACACACAGGACTGCATTCCTGTGAACAGATTAATAAGAAAAAAAATCAGCTGAAATACTTAACAAAAATGTCTCTACAGCAGGGACCGGGAACCTATGGCTCGCGAGCCAGATGTGGCTCTTTTGACGATTGCATCTGGCTCGCCAGTTTCCCGCCCCTCACAATGTGAGTCACGGAGGAGTCCTAGCTGTGGCTGAAGCGGCGCTAGAGTCATTAAAGGAAGGATCCCAGGAGGCCCCATGGCGACGGCGTGGCTGAGCTCCACTCCACGAAGCACTTGGCGGCCGGCAATTGGTCAGAGGGTGCGTTCGCGCCCTCTGCCCCTTGACCCCTGCGCGGCAGCGGAGGAGGAGAGGGTGGGCGATGGAGGTGGCAGCAGCATCGCCTGCCGCCCCTTTCCTGCTGGCCTGGCGGCAGCTGGCGCCACGGGTACAGCACGGGGCGGGAGGATACGACGCAAGTCTCAGCTGCTGCTCTCCTTCACCTTCCTCTGGGCGCTCGGCATCGCCTACTACATGCAGAGTACATGCAGAGGCAGGAAGGTCGCCTTGTATTCCGGAATATACGATAGTTTAGAAGCAAGAGAATTGACATTTTGGATCTTCTCTGACAAACTTATTTCTTTATTTACATCATTTGTATTCCACCCTTCTCACCCCGCAGGGGACTCAGGGCGGATCACAATGCACACATACAGGCAAACATTCAATGCCATTTGACATACAACATATAAGGCAGACACAGAGGCAATTTAACATTCCAGCTTTTCTGGCCACCAGGGGGAGCTGTCACATTCCTTCACTCCTTTTGTGTGTATTTCCTGGAGATTTTATGGCCTTGTAAATCAGTTAAATTAAGCCTCCCCACAAAGTGGTACCTTAATTTCCTACTTGACAGATGCAACTGTCTTTCGGGTTGCAAAGGTCGACAATGAGCTACACAATTGGTCGAGCGCTCACCCCGACCCAAGCAGGCCTCGAACTCATGACCATCTGGTCAGTAGAGATTTTATGCTGCTGACACCCAGCCAGCTGCGCCACAAACTTAAGTGCATTCTCATTGCGGTTTAACTGTGCCTTATTTGTGAGATGTTGTAATATGAAATTAAAGCCATAGGGTGAAATCTATTTGTTTTGGAGAAAACCCTGAAATTCAAAGGGTCGTGTTTGTTGGCATATGGTGTGTGTGCGCACATCTTAATGAGCATCTTAATGATCACGACACTCTAAGAATCTGGATGTGTGGACATTCCCTCTGCAAAGATCATTTACATCTCTCATTAAAACAACTGGAAGCAATAAGATGAATGAATAATTTATTACGATCAACAGACCAGACAAGAAATAATAGGAAAATAGCATTATATTGTGTGTATTCAGCATGGAATTACTTATTTTTGATACTGTCTACAAAAGACTAAACAACAGTGAAAATATTTGTACTGTGTAATCTCATAAAACCACTAGCTGAACCCGGCACGCGTTGCTGTGCCATGTCTCTCTCTCTCTCTCTCTCTCTCTCTCTCTCTCTCTCTCTCTATCCCTATCTACCTATCTCTCTCTCTCTCTATAACTTCCTGTGTTTGTCTGTCTCTCTCTCTATCTATCTATCCCTATCTTTATCTATCACTGTGTCTCTCTGTGTATATTATTCTCCATCACACACTCTCTCTATCACTCGCTCTCTGTGTGTCTCTCTATATCTGTGTACTCACTCTGTGTGTATCACCCAATCTCTCTCTATGTACCACTCCCTCTCTCTCTATTCCTATCTATCACTCCCTCCCTCCCTCCCTCTCTCACTCCTGCTGTCTCTCTCTCTCTCTCTCTCTCTCTCTCTCTCTCCCTCTCTGTGGGATGACATCTCCTCTCTCTCGCTTTTTCTCTGTGTGTCTCTCTGTGTGTGTCTGTGTGTGTGTGTGTGTCTCTCTCTCCCCCGTCTCTCTATCTCACTCTCCCCTCTCTCTGTCACTCTCTCTCAGTCTCTCACTCCCCCTCTTTCTCTCTCTCTCTCTATCACTCCCCCTCTCTCACTCTCTCACTCCTGCCCCCCTCTCTCCCCGTCTCTCTCTCTCTCCCCCCTCTCTCACTCCTGCCCCCCTCTCTTTCCCCCGTGTCTCTCTCTCATTCCCCCCTCTGTCTCACTCTCTCACTGCTGCCCCCCTCTCTCTCCCCCGTCTCTCTCTCACTCCTGCCCCGTCTCTCTCTCTCTCCCCCGTCTCTCTCTCTCACTCTCTCACTTCCCCCTCTTTCTCTCTCTCACTCTCTCTCTCTATTATTCCCTCCCTCTCTCTCACTCCCCCCTCTCTCTTTCTGACTCTCTCTCTATCACTCACCCTTTCTCTGTGTTGCAAAGTTCCGGCTCTCCTGGGAGAAGTGCTCCACGGGACTACACTTCCCAGAAGGCCCGCAGGGCTATTTCCCGCCGCGGAGGTTTCTGGGAAGTGTAGTTCGGCGCCCGAGTTGCTCTGGGACGGGGACGGGGACGTGCGGATGGCGCCCGTTCCTGCCTCCTTGAGGGGCTGCCGGACCCGGGGGCTGCGGCTGGACCCGGGTGGTGTGGGCGGTGTTGTGGGCGGCTGTTCCGCGGCCTCCTCGCTCGCTTCCCAGGTGGTCCCGGTGGCGCCGAGCGGGCGGGGGGCGGCAGGGAGACGGGCGAGAGGCAGAGGAGGAGGGGCGACAACACCCGGCCAGAGCACCCGGACGGAGCGGCGCGCGGGTCTGTAAACCCCTGGAAGGCGAGGGAGGAGGCGAGAAGGCAGCGGAGAGGCGGGAATGGCGGCGGCGCGTGATCCGGCTCCGTGAGGTTTTGGGGGCCGTTTTGGGGGTGTGTGTAAAGGTAGGGAGGTGGGCTGCGAAGGTCCTTGTGAGTGGGGAGAGAGGGCGACGGGATGGGTTGGTGGGTTGGGGGGGAGGTCTGAGTGCACCTGTGCGATTGCCCTCCCTGTGTTCTGCGCTCGCGGCCAGCGCAGAACGGGAGGCAATGGGCGGTTTTTGGGGGCTTGTTTTGGGGGGTTGCCAGGTCGGGAGGTGGGTTGTTGTGTTAAGGTTATACCTCGTGGTCTGGGAATGTGTGTCGTTGGATTGGTGTTTCTGGGGGCATAGTTTGGCCATGCATAAAGTCCTTTGCACGACCACTCAATTTTTATATATATAGATTACCTTTGAAACGGACATGTTTTATAGTAAGTACAGTATTCTTCGGTATGACAAAGTCATTAATCCTTACCTTTGGCATATTTGTTGTCTTCACTGTCCCCTCTATGGCAGTATCCCAACACCAGAACAACGTTTTTGAGACTGCCTAATGCCACATGGGGGGGAAAGGAAAACATTAACCAATACAGTTGTCCCTTCACATGTGTGGGTTAAGCATTTGTGGATTTGAATACTGCAGTGTTTTTCAACCTTTCACCTTTGGTTGGTTGGCACACCACCAACCAAAATGAGACAAAATGACACTCTAACACAGTAATACATATAGTTAATATGTTTTTAAATGTATTTAAACACTCAGTGCGAAACCTGGGCCTGTTTCAATGAACACAATATAGATATCCTGGCAGGAATGGCAGAAAGACACACACAAAGGTCTGGCTCAACATCTGTTCATTTGTGGGATTAACGTAACTCAAAAACCACTGGACAAATTGCTGCCAAATTTGGCCCCAAAACATACTAATACCAAGCCAAGGAGGGACCATCAGTCAAAAAATTGATTTTGTCATTTGGGAGTTGTAGTTGCTGGGAGGTATAGTTCACCCGTAATCAAAGAGCATTCTGAACTCCACCAATGATGGAACTAAAGCAAATGTGACACACAGGACTCCATGACCAATAGAAAACACTAGAAGGGTTTGGTGGGCATTGACCTTGAGTCTGGGAGTTGTAGTTCACCAACATCCAGAGAACACTGTGGACTCATACAATGTTGGATCAGGACCAAACTTGGCAGAAATACTAAATATGCCCAAATGTGAACACTGGTGCAGTTTAGGGGAAATAGATCTTGACAATTGGGAATTGTAGTTTCTGGAAGAGAAGGGAGGGGGAGAGACAGTGAGGCAGAAGAGAAGAGAGGGGTGAGAGAGAGCGAGGTAGAAGAGAAGGGAGGGGGAGCGCGCGAGGTGAAAGGGCAGGGAGGAGGATAGCGAAGGCATGCTCTGCGGCGGCGCTTGCTCCTGGCCTCCTCCTCTTCTCCCCCTCCCTTCCCCTCCGTTGGCCGCTCTGCTTGCCTGCCTGCCGGGGCCCTTACGCGGGCCGGTCAGAATCGGCCGACGGGCCGCAAAATGCCCAGGACTGGTATTGGAGGTTCCAATTTCCCATGGCACACCTGATGATCGCTCACGGCACAGCAGTGTGCCATAGCACACCAGTTGGGAAACACTGGATTACTGGCAGGTTACTGTATTCGCTGCTGCCTGTGCTTCTGCTCTCTCTATATGTGATCAAAATTATATTATTTCTAATTATTTCTTCATCCTCCAGCATAATTCTATGTACAATGCCTGACAAACATTGATCACAGAATTGTGATACAGAGCCTAGAAATTTTTAGAAATATGTTCTTTTGGATGAAAAAAGGGATTTATTATTTATTTATTTAAAACTTTTATATCCCGATAATCTCACCTCCGTAGAGGGACTCAGACCAGCTTACAGCAAGGATTCAATGCTACTAATACAAATTAAAACATCCTACAGTAATACAAGATTAAAATGCATATAGGTAAAATACATATAAGCCCAATCGCCAATAAAATCATGTTCAACTCAGTCCACATATGTGGTCACTCACTTTGGTCTATTTATTTATTTACTTTATTTATATTCCGCTCTTCTCACCCCCAAGGGGACTCAGAGCGGATTACAGTACACATACTTGCAGACAATCCCTGCAGTTCAACATATGTCATATAAACATGTGACATTCATCACAGTAAAGTACAGTGCATACGTTTTGACATATTACACACATATATAGACGAACAGAGGCAAACTTTCTGGCCACCAGGGGGAGCTGATGGACTCCTCATCTCTCCGCGTTTTCTTTAACCAGTCTCAACCATTACTCTGGGAATGCTTCGTTCCATAGCCAGGATTTCACTAGCTTCCCGAAGGACAAGAGGGAGGGGGCAGATCTAACCTCGCTTGGGAGAGAGTTCCATAGCCGAGGGGCCACCACAGAGAAGGTCCTGTATCTCGTTCCCATCAGACACACTTGCAAAGGTGGTGGGACTGAGAGCAGGGCCTCTCCGGATTATCTTAGCATCCTTGATAGTTCATAAGGGAGAATACGTTTGGACAGGTAAACTGGGCCGGAAGCATATAGGGATTTATAGGTTAAAACCAGCACTTTGAATTGTGCTCAGAAGCTAATTGGCAGCCAGTGGAGCTGGCGCAACAAGGGCGTTGTGTGCTCGCTGTACCCCGCTCCTGTTAGTAACCTGGCTGTCGAGCGTTGGACTAATTGCAGCTTCCGAGCAGTCTTCAGAGGCAACCCCACATAGAGAGCGTTGCAGTAGTCTATACGGGATGTAACCAGAGCATGGACTATTGTGGCCAAGTCAGATTTCCCAAGGTACGGGCGCAGCTGGTGCACAAGCTTTAATTGTGCAAAAGCTCTCCCATCCACCACCAAGACCTGGGGTTCCAGACTCAGCAATGGGTCCAGGATCACTACCAAGCTACGAACCTGCGCCTTCAGGGGGAGTGTAACCCCATCAAGCACAGGCTGTAATCCTATGCCCTGTTCGGCCTTACGACTGACCAGGAGTACCTCTAGGGTCTGGATTTAGTTTCAATTTGTTCGCCGTCATCCAGACCATCACAGCGGCCAAGCACCAGTTCAGGACTTGAACAGCATCCTTAGTAGCAGGTGGAAAGGAGTGACAGAGTTGGACATCATCTGCGTACAGATGTCACCGCACCCCGAAACTCCAGATGATCTCCCCCAACGGCTTCATGTATATGTTAAACTAGCTGTACCCGGCACGCGTTGCTGTGCCCTTTTCAGGAGATGCGAGAAAGTCCAATCATCCACGGTGTGCCCTCCTCTAAACTGCAGTTGGATGGAGTGTGGGTCATGGGGGGCATGGTGTGCCAAGTTGGGTCTTTATTGGTCTTGGTTCTGGGCCACAGTGGTCTGTGGGGAATGATGGGTTTTGAAGTACTACAAATCCCATTTTCCATGGTGGTACTTCAAGTCCCATCATGCATGGTTGGGGCTCTGTCTGCCAAGGTAGGTTACTGTAAATTCAGGCCATACACAATGTCCCATGAGCTGAGGCCTAGTCGGGAGAATCAAGCCTTACTTAATGTAAACAGCCCCAGTAAGTGAGGGCTGAAATCAGTCTTACTGTCAATTTAGAGCGTAAACAGCTTCCCAGTAAGTGAGGGCTAGTTAGGGAAATCAAGTTAATGAAGCCTTACTGTCAATTTTGGGCGTGGTCTGTGATTTTTTGGGGTGTAAATTTTCAGTTGGAAGTGATTTGGGTGTTTGTGTTGGGGATTGGCTCAGGCCTTTTCCTTATTCTGTTTTGGCAGTTTATTATGGATCGGAATTTTCATGTTGGCTGGCCAGTGCAGCAGTTATGCAAATCCGCCCTTATTGGCAGCCAATCATGTTGTTCAGAATGTAGAGGCTGGGTGAGTCTTTGGCTGCCCCGGAGGATGCTGGTAAATGTAGTTTTATTTTTTCTCGTTGTTATGGGGGCCTTTTAGGTTTTGGGGGGGAAAGTTTCTTTGCTACAAACGTACCTTGCTTGAGGCCTATTTCTGTTGGCAAGTATTGTTTTTCTGTGTTGTATGGTTTCTTTGTTTGAGGTATACATCACATGACGTGAACCCATTTATATAATAGATAACATGGGGCACAATACTGAACCATGCGGAACTCCACAGTACAATGGCCGTGGAGCCAAGCAGGAGTCCCCTTCATAAAATTCATAAAATATATAGTAATTTTGGCAACACATTCATTTTTGTAATATTTATTTAAACTAAATATTGCGAAATGATGGCTTTTTTCTTGAAGTGACACACCGCCCGAATTATGCTCCGTTTTTTTGGTGAATTTTGACACACCACGCTCAAAAGGTTTCCCATCACTGTCATAATATGTACGTATATACTCACATTTAGTTGAATTCAATCTTAAAATATATTATATGGCTCTCACTGAAATACATTTCCAAATATTTTGCTTTCATGGTTCTTTGAATCAAAAAGACCCCTGCTCTGCAATCACTGCAGTCACTTGCTTTATGTGGAAAGGTAATTTATGAACTAAAACAAACCTATATATTAAATGCACGTACATGTTTACTTGGCATTTCTACTGATTTCGTCAGTTATTACAGTAAAGGATTTAAAGGGTTGTTCAAATGGATGACGGAATTTATCTAAGGGCAATCATGCAAATCTATATATATAAAACTAGCTGTACCCGGCACGCGTTGCTGTGCCCTATTTAGGAGATGCGAGAAAGTCTGAGTATGTAAGGGTTGGGATTGTTGATAGTGAATTGGGTGTGTTATGTTTGTGCCTCAGCTCTTTGCCTGCAGTCCTTGGGGTTTGACTTGTACCATGGCCAGGACGGATCAGCTTGGGGAGGGCTTGTCCTGTCAGGGGATCTCTATCTTCACAGGTGCGTCCAGTGTCTGTTGGGGGACTGTTAAAAATCCTTTCCGTATCCTTTTTAGCCACCTTTCTCAAGATCTTCATGTCTAGCTTACTTTCTGCTCCTCTCTTTTCAAGATGTCCTGCTCTGTGTCTTTTGCATCCATTGGTCGATGTCCGATGAGGCTTTCCTCATGGACAGGCCATCTGAGGGAGCTCTTCCAGCGCTGGGCATCAGAAGGTACTTGGTGATGACCTCCATCCCTTGGAGCCAGCATATAGAGGGGCTGGAGCACCCTCCTTGGCAAACCCCATTGTTGCTGGATGGTCCTCTTATTAATGTGGAATTCCAAGCCACTGGAGATCTTTTGGGAAAGGAAGAAGAGCTCCCCTTGAATGGTGTTGATCTCCATCATGGTCTTCTGATTTGAAAGTGTTGGAGGAGGCTCTGGCACTCCTCTGACAGTTTGTTATGGGTCGGAATGTTCATGTTGGCTGGCTAGTACAGCAGTTATGCAAATCCGCCCTTATTGGCAGCCAATCATGTTGTCAGAATGTAGAGGCTGGGAGAGTCTTTGGCAGCCCCGGAGAATGCTGGGAAATGTAGGTTTTTTTACTCGTTGTTTTGGGGGCCTTTTAGGTTTTTTGGGGGGGGGGGGAGTTTCTTTGCTACAAACGTACCTTGCTTGAGGCCTATTTCTGTTGGCAAGTTTTGTGTTTCTGCGTTGTAAGGTTTCTCTGTTTGAGGTAGTCTTCACATGACGACTGTTCCTTTATATATATAGATCCTTCATGTGGTGGTTCCAGTCTTATAGACAAAGAAACCACACAAGGCAGACACACAAAAACAGCCCACATACCCAGAAAACCCTACGAGGTATGTTTACCAAAACACCCCCCCCCCGCCCAAAAAAGAGCCAACAGTCACAAATTTAAAAAACCCCATTATGGACTACAACTCCCATGATCCCCCACGCCACCTCCCTCTGGCAGTTTAGAGCGTCGGAATGTTAGTTGAGCTGACCAATTAGAGGCATTATGCAAATACTCCCTCAGTTAGAATGTAAGCTGGGAGCCCCCACCCACCCCCCTGGCAGTTTAGAGTATCGGAATGTTGGTGGTGGTGCTGGCCACTCATAGGCATTATGCAAAACAGACAGGTAAGAAAAGGCAATCCAAGAGATAGAAGCTGGTGAAGGGACTAGCAAAAGGAAGGTAAAAAAGGTAGGAAGGGAATGGAGGAAGGGAGACAAGGGGATCAAGAACTGATACAGAAAGGGGAGGAATGGCAGGGAGGAGGGAAAGGAAAGAAGGAAGGGAGGGAGAGAGAAGAGGCAGGAGGACAGAGAGACGAGAAAAGTTGAGGGATGAGGGGGAGAGGGAAGAAAGGAAGTATAAAAGGCAGGAAGCGATGTTACTGTTGGTCTTCGCCACATGCACACACGTATGTACATATAGACATGCACACATACACACATATATACATGCACTGAAATATACACATGCACACATACATACACAAATCTGTATTTACACACATCTACACATATTTATTTATTTATTTACTATTTTTATATGCCACCCTTCTCAACCCCGAAGGGGACTCAGAGTGGCTTACAGCAAACAACAATACTGCCAGAGTGGCTTACAGTGTACATATAACAATATTGCCGGAGCGGCTTACAACAAACTGAAAAAACAACAATTAACATTACAACATATCGCAATATTGTTAGCAATATTGCATGTAATACAAATATACAAATTATAATATCACGATATAATTATTGTATCACATTATCATTGGCAGTATTATACTGTGTTACAATACACCACCAATACCAAATGCATATTCCACATACCATACCGTAATCATACTATTATTATTATTATTACATTACAATAATTATACTATAACATAATATATTGACATTATAATATATTATATTATATCAAATTACAATGCAATGTAACACTATATTATATTATATATTATATTATATATTATCTATAAAATAATAAATAACATTATTTATTTAAACAAAATAAAATTACTTATTTAAATAAATAATTCTATAGAATTATTTTAAACAATTATTTTAAATTATAATGTAATGTAACACTACATTATATCATATATTATTACATTACACTATACTTTCTATAAAATAATAATAAATATATACACGCATATACATATACAAAAACACACATATACATAAGTACACACATATACACGCATATACATATACACATATACATCAGTACACACACACACACACACACACATGTACACATAGACACAAATCCATATATATATACCATATTTTTCGCTCCATAAGACGCACCTGCTGATAAGACGCACCTAGATTTTTAGGGGGGAAAATAGAAAAAAAATATTGACGCTCCTTTTCCTTTCCCTCCGCCCTTTGTTCGATCGAACAAAGGGTGGGGGGAAAGGAAAAGGAGCAAGAGGGGGAGCCAATCGGCGTCGCGGCAGAGCCCTGTGACGTGACGCCGCTTCGCCGCCCCTTTTTTTTCTTTCTCCGCCCTTGTTCGATCGAACAAAGGGCGGGGGGAAAGAAGGAGCAGGAGGGGGAGCCAAGCGGCGTCGCGTCAAAATATTTTTGGTGAGTACCGGTATATCGCCGCCCCTCTGCTCCAGCGCCTCCCCCCCCCCCTGCGCTGCATCGTCGCGGCTGATTTTTCATCCTACTTTGGGAGGAAAAAAAAATGCGTCTTATGGAGCGAAAAATACGGTACATACATACACACAGAACACATATATATAGACTGGGTCACAGGAAAGAGAAAAAGCCACAGCAGCGTGTGGCCGGGTTCAGCTAGTACTCCATAAATATAGACATGCTGAACACCAAATATGGCAGATAAAATTTCATCTTTACATTTTCCCTAAGCTACGGTTTAATATGTTCAGTTTAATGGCAGTCCATTAGCAGGCTTTTCTCTCCTTATGCATCCCAGTCCCCTCCACAGCGGTGAAATAATGAAAACAGAACTTTAGGGACAAAGTTCTAAAATAAGCACGAGTGGGTGAATTCTTGCCAGCGGAACAGTCTTGCTCAACTAAAATGTATTAATATTATATATCTAATCACAGAGGCACCAAAATAGTTTTTTCTCCTGGCACTGAAATCCTTAATCTCTCGGTGCTATCAGTGAAGAATAGCTTAAAAATTCTCAAGTTGGTTCTTGTTTACTAATTTAGGTAGGTGTTTCATGTATGGAGCGTGTGTATATACATAGGGCCATTGCGCAAAGAACAACTTGGAAAAAGTAAACGAGGGAGAAAGAGGGTAAGATTAATTGGTGTTAGTTTAAAAGGAAGCGGTTTTAAACTTAAACTGCATTATATGCTTCTTGATTTTAACTACACTTCCACTTCTCTAACTTACTTTTGAAGATTTAAAATGAAGAATGAATAACTAATTCCCATGAAAGACAACAATGAGCAGGGGTTACATCAGTCCCGGATTAACTCTTTTTGGCACCCTAGGCCAGTGTTTCCCAACCTTTTTTGAGCCGCGGCACACTTTTAACATTAAAAAGATCCGGGGGCACACCACCAACCAAAATGACACAAAGTGACACTCTAACACAGTAAAGAACAGCTGGGGTTTGGTGGCCTGCTGGGAGCTGCTGCTGGGAGTGCCGAAGCTGGGGAGGGGGCGGACCCAGGCTGCGCCATGCCCCGCCCCTACCCCCGGCTTCGCCTCTCCCAGCAGCTGCTCCAGCCTTGAGGGGGCAGTGCCAAGCCAGTGGTGCCAGAGCCAGCACAATGCTGGCTTCGCACTGTCCCCTCAAGGCTGGAGCTGCTGCTGGGAGTGCCCGGGGAGGGGGCAGAGCCAGGCCGCGCCATGCCCCACCCCCTCCCCCCGACTTCAGTTCTACAGGCCGCACCATGCCCCCCCCTCCCCCCAGCTTCAGCTCTCCTACAGAGGAGCATGAGCAGTGGATGGGCTTCAGTGGGCGGGGCTCCTCCTCCACGCGGCTTCAGCGAGCGAGGGGCAAGAGTCATGGTGGGAGTCATGGCGGATTGGAGGCTGGCTGGGGAAACGGCCGAAGGAGGCGGCGCCCCGGTCCCTTCTTCTTTTTCTTCGCCACTGCCTGGCCCTTCCTCCTCCCCCAAGCAGCAGGAGTTCAGCAGGAGGGGGGGAGGAAGGGGGACAGAGAGCTTTTCTCGCGGCACAGCAGGAGGTCCGTCACGGCACACTAGTGTGCCACGGCACACTGGTTGAGAAAGACTGCCCTAGGCCACACATTGGAAGCAACGCCCCTGGGCCGATGGTGAGCATGTGCGTCAAAGGCCCTAGGGGCGGGGCTTCCCTCGGCATCTTCCTCCTCGCGCTGGGCGCCTCTCCTTCCTTGAGTGAAGGAAGGAGGGGCTGGCGCGAGCGAGGAAGAGGCGAAGGGAAGCTGCGTCAGAGGCCCTAGGGCAGTGTTTCCCAACCTTTTTTGAGCCGCGGCACACTTTTTACCTTTACAAAATCCTGGGGCACACCACCAACCAAAATGACCCAAAATGACACTCTAACACAGTCATACATATAGTTAATATGTTTTTAAATATATTTATGCACTCAGTGTGAAACCTGGACCTGTTTCGATGAACACAACATAGATATCCTGGCAGGAATGGCAGAAAGGCACAAACTTCCCACACAGAACTCCTATAACCAAGAGAAAATACTATAAGAGTTTGGAGGGCATTGACCTTGAGTTTTGGAGTTGTAGTTCACCTATATCCAGAGAGCACTGTGGACTGAAACAATGTTGGATCAGGACCAAACTTGGCATGAATACTCAATATGCCCAAATGCGAACACAGATGGAGTTTGGGGAAAATAGACCTTGACATTTGGGAGTTATAGTTTCTGGGATTTATAGTTAACACACAATCAAAGAGCATCCTGAACTCTTGCAACAATGGAATTGAACCAAACTTGGCATATTGAACTCTCATTACCAACAGAAAGTACTGAAAGGGTTTGCTTGGGAATTGCCCTTGAGTTTGGAAGTTGTAGTTCACCTACACCCAGAGAGCACTGTGGACTCAATGTTATGTTACGAGGCTCACCACTTTAAGGTCCCTAAAACAGGAATGGGAAAACTTCGGCCCTCTGGATGCTTTGGACTTCAAGAAAGGGTATTGGAGGTTCCAATTTCCCACTGCACACCTGATGATTGCTCACGGCACACTAGTGTGCCACGGCACACTGGTTGGGAAACACTGCCCTAGGAGGCCTATGGTGCTCCGCCCGCAGGTGCAGAAGCGCCCAAAGATCGACCTTTCTTTAAAAAAAAATGGGGGGTCCGGATCTGGTGCCCCCCCCCATGGCTGCGCCCCTAGGCCATGGCCTAGTGTGGCCTTATGGATAATCCGGGCCTGGGTTACATAAGCAACGAAACAAAGCACAAAAAGCAGAAAGGCAACATATATCAAAAATGCAAAATGTATTAACAAGTATCAAATATCAGCTGAACATACATAATAAATTTCCATAAAGACATGAACCGATACACATACTTTACCCTATTGGATGATGTATATAGTCCCGAAATCTAGAGTTCAAGGGTAAAGCAGAGTCCGTGCAAAAAGCAATATAAATGCAAAAAAGAAATAAGCCGGGTTGTCCCGGTTTAACTCCACGAAAGCGCAAAGCAGTTCCGAGTATAATAAGATCTGTAGTTCAGCACAATATTATCCACAAATGGGATGAGTAGGCATGCAGATTCCAACGAAAGATCGGACGAAGAAGAGTAGTAAATATACCCCTCGATATAGAACGGAGTTGTAGGAAGCCGACGGGGTGAGGATATCACAAATAATCTGGCCACCTTAGATCTGTTTTGCTCTCGGGTGGAGCTTCATCAAGGCTTCAAAATTGTAAATGCCGATGTCCTTTCATCCTGGAAATCATCAAAAGCCTAACCTCACTAAAAGGTCACCTCATAGGAAAAGGGTCTATAGATGGTTTACAATAAACCGGGTTAAATCCGTGTAGGCCAGTCATTGTCAACCGCTGTGCCCCGGCACACGAGTATGCCGTGAGCAATCAGCTGGTGTGCCGCAAGAAAACCTCTTCCCCCCGCCTTTCTTCCCCCTCCGAGGTTTTCCCGCGGCACACCAGCTGATCGCGGATCAGCGATTTGTGAACACGGGCCTCTCTAGGACCCAGAGAGAGGCAGGGAGGCAGGAGAGGCTCAGGAGGGGAGGGGCCGGCGCTCTTCTCCTCCTCCAGAAATGAGCCTCCTGTCCCGTGCGCCTGCCTGTCCCGGGAGGCCGCCCGCCCGCCGCTGCGCGTGCCGGACTCTGCCCACGGAGAGGCAGCCTTCCCTCCTTGCCCCAGGCTCCCTGCCTCCGCTTGGGTCTCACCAGCTCGCGTCTCCCGCCGGGCCCTCTGGAAGACGCGAGCCGGACAAACTCGGCTCCCAGGCAGGGCCTGGGCCCTGCGGGGAGCCGTTCTCCTGGTTCGCGGGTTTGTCCGGCTCGCGTCTTCCGGAGAGCCCGGCGGGAGACGCGAGCTGGTGAGACCCAAGCGGAGGCAGGGAGCCTGGGGGCAAGGAGGGAAGGCTGCCTCTCCGTGGGCAGAGTCTGGCCCGCGCAGGCGGGCGGGCCTCCCGAGGGACAGGCAGGCGCACGGACCCAGGAGGCTCATTTCTGAGGAGGAGGAGAGCGCCGCCCGGCCCCCCCCTCCTGAGCCTCCTCCTGCCTCCCCCTGCCTCTCTAGGTCCTAGAGAGGCCCGTGTTCCGCAAGAGAATGGTGCAGTTTGCTCTCATGGGGGACTCACCCAGGGCAAAGTCCAGCACACGCAGGCGGGCGGGGGGGGGGGCCTCCCGAGGGGCACAAGAAGGCAGGCGCACGGACCCAGGAGGGAAAGGCTTCCCCTTCTGGCGTTTTCTCAGCCGGAGAGCCGGCGTTCTCTGCAGGAGCCTCCAGAGTCACGTGGCCACTGACTGGAAGGACTGCATGGAACATCATTCACTTATCACCCCCCGCAGTATGTTCAATGTGAGTAGATCATGTATTATTGCATGTATTATAGTATGCTGACACCTGCTGTCAATTATTGGTATTACTCCAAGCATATAGTATAACAGGTCAATGTATTTTCTGTGATGGTACTACAGACCCCATCAGCTGTACCTTCAGAGTGTCATTTTGGTTGGTGGTGTGCCCCCGGATTTTGTAAATGTAAAAAGTGTGCTGCGGCTCAAAAAAGGTTGAGAAACACTGGTGTAGGCGACCAGCAGTTTGATATATTCCAAATTTATCAATGGTGTAGATTCAACCATAATAATGTCCATAATAGAGAAGTATAAGGCATCCAAATTCCAAACGAAAAACGGACAAAAGAGTAGTAAATATACTCCTATATCTTATGAAGTCACAGGAAGCCGACAGAGTGACAAACTCACAATTCACTGGGCCACCTTAAATCCGTTTCGCTCCCGGGTGGAGCTTTTTCAAGGCTTCAATATATAACATGCCGATGCCCTTTCATCATGGAATTCATCCAGAGCCTAACCTCGTTGCAAGAGTGAGGTGACCATAAAGGGAGCGAAACGGATTTAAGGTGGCCCAGTGAATTGTGAGATCGTCACTCCGTCGGTTGAATCTACACCATTGATAAATTTGGAATATATCAAACTGCTGGACGCCTACACGGATTTAACCTGGTTTATTGTAAACCATCTATAGACGCTTTTCCTATGAACTGCATTCTTTCCAACACATCGTGGACTTAACCATTTTGGACTTAATCATTTAGGACTATGGGACCTATTCTATAGGGCAGGGCTGTCCAACTTCTACCGGACCGGGGGCCTGAATTCCGGTCACTGATCACCTGGGGGGCCTAAGGGTCTGCCCCCGCCCCGGCTCCGCCCCCTCCTTGGCTCCACCCCTCCCCGCCCCCGGCTCCGCCCCCCATACTCAATATGCCCAAATGTGAACACTGGTGGATTTGGGGGGAAATAGACCTTGACATTTGGGAGTTGTAGTTGCTGGGATTAGTAGTTCGCCTACAATCAAAGAGCATTCTAAACCCCACCAATGATGGAATTAACCAATCTTGGCACACAGAACTCCCATGACCAACAGGAAATACTGGAAGGCTTTGGTGGGCATTGACCTTGAGTTGTGGAGTTGTAGTTCACCTCCATCCAGAGAGCACTGTGGACTCAAATAATGATGGATCTGGACCAAACTTGGCATGAATACTCAATATGCCCAAGTGTGAACACAGATGGAGTTGTGGGAAAATAGACCTTGACATTTGAGAGTTACAGTTTCTGGGATTTATAGTTAACACACAATCAAAGAGCATCCTGAACTCTTGCAAAAATGGAATTGAACCAAACTTGGCATCTTGAACTCTCATTACCAACAGAAAGTACTGAAAGGGTTTGCTTGGGAAATGTCCTTGAGTTTTGGAGTTGTAGTTCACCTACATCCAGAGAGCACAATGTTGGATCAGGACCAAACTTGGCATGAATACTCAATATGCCCAAATATGAACAGGAGAAGGAAGGAAGGAGGGGGGAAGAAGAGAAGGATGGAGGGGAGGAAAGGGAGGAGGGAAAGTGAGGAAAGAAAAGAAAAGATAAAAGGGTGGCAGGAAAGAAAGGAAGGAAGGTGAAAGAGGGGCAAGAAGGAGGAAGAGAACAGTTGAAAGGAAGGACGAAGGATGGATGGGTGGGTGGGTGGGAGGAAGGAAGGAAGGAAGGAGAAAGAGAGGGGAAGACGGGAAGGAGGGAGGGAGGACGAAAGGGTGGATGGATGGATGGGTGGGTGGAAGGAAAGAAGGTGAAAGAGAGGGAGGGAGGAAAGAAGGAAGGAAGAAAACAGGAGAGAGTGGAAGGAAAGGAAGGGAGGAAGGAGAAAGAGAGGGCGGGGGGAGGAAAGAAGGCAGGGCAGCAGTTGGGGCTGCTGAGGTGGGGCAGAGGAGAAGGCGGGAGCGCTACTGCGAACTGGGCCGCCGCTACGAACTGGGCCAGGCCGCCACGAACTGGCCAGGCCTCCTCCGCCGGCCAGGCCAGGCCTCCTCCACCGCGCTGCCAGGCCAGGCCTCCTCCGCTGGCGCAGGCCAGGCGCCTGCGCTGGTGAGTGCGCCTGCGCCGGTGCGAGTGCAACGATTGGGGGGGGGGAGGGAGGAGGGAGCCTGCTCCTCCTCCCTGCCCTGCCCCCCGCCGTGAAAAAACCCCCAATAAATAAATAAATAAACAAAAAAACAGCCGATTTCTTTTTTAATAGGGTAGGGGGCCGCAGGGAAGGGACTGGGGGCCGTATACGGCCCGCGGGCCGCCAGTTGGGCAGCCCTGCTATAGGGTAATGAATGCGTCTCTTCGGCTATAGTATTATTATTCATTGTGAACGTGTGTTTATTCAACTTTGATGTGATTTAATATATTTTGTATTTTGAGATATACGCTGGCTTTTTTTGCCTTGCAGTCGTTTGTTACTATTGTAACCCTTGTTCTAGTGTTAAGGGCATAATGCCACGCCATTCAGGGTCGGCAGCTGGAAATCCCTATCGCCCGGACGGCCCAACCAGAAGATTTCCGTAGTCGCTGGATTCACCTTCAACCTATTGGCTCGCAGCCATCCAGTAACGGCTTCAAGGCACAGATGGAAATTATTGGGTACGGAGTCCGGCCGGCCCTCCATCTTCAGAATGAGTTGAGTGTCATCCGCGTACGGATGACACTCAAGCCCAAAGCTACGCACCAGCTGAGCAAGTGGCCGCATGTAGATGTTAAGTAACAGCGGGGAGAGTATGGCCCCCTGAGGGATCCCACAAACCAGGGGGGAACCCCCAGAGGTCGACTCACCCCACCTCACTCGCTCTTTCTGATTGTGGAGGAAGGAGGACAGCCAGTTTAAAGCTGTCCCCCTCACTCCAACCACAGCAAGGCGGTGAGTCAAAAGATCATAATCGACAGTATCAAATGCTGCTGTGAGATCCAATAACACAAGCAGTGCCGATCCGCCTTGATCGAGCTGGCAGCGCAACTGGTCAAAACCATCTATACTACATTATATATTACTTGCTGTACCCAGCACGCGTTGCTGTGCCCTTTTTAGGAGATGCGAGAAAGTCCAATCATCCACGGTGTGCCCTCCTCTAAACTGCAGTTGGATGGAGTGTGGGTCATGGGGGGCATGGTGTGCCAAGTTGGGTCTTTATTGGTCTTGGTTCTGGGCCACAGTGGTCTGTGGAGAATGATGGGTTTTGAAGTACTACAAATCCCATTTTCCATGGTGGCACTTCAAGTCCCATCATGCATGGTCGGGGCTCTGTGTGCCAAGGTAGGTTACTGTAAATTCAGGCCATACACAATGTCCCATGAGCTGAGGCCTAGTTAGGGAAATCAAGTTAATGAAGTCTTACTGTCAATTCAGAGCGTAAACAGCTTCCCAGTAAGTGAGGGCTAGTTAGGGAAATCAAGTGAATGAAGTCTTACTGTCAATTTAGAGCGTAAACAGCTTCCCAGTAAGTGAGGGCTAGTTAGGGAAATCAAGTTAATGAAGCCTTACTGTCAATTTTGGGCGTGGTCTGTGATTTTTGGGGTTTTTCGGTTGGAAGTGATTTGGGTGTTTGTGTTGGGGGGATTGTTTTGGCAGTTTATTATGGATCGGAATTTTCATGTTGGCTGGGCAGTGCAGCAGTTATGCAAATCCGCCCTTATTGGCAGCCAATCATGTTGTTCAGAATGTAGAGGCTGGGTGAGTCTTTGGCAGCCCGGAGGATGCTGGTAAATGTAGTTTTATTTTTACTCGTTGTTTTGGGGCCTTTTAGGTTTTGGGGGAAGTTTCTTTGCTACAAACGTACCTTGCTTGAGGCCTATTTCTGTTGGCAAGTATTGTGTTTCTGCGTTGTATGGTTTCTTTGTTTGAGGTATACATCACATGACGTGAACCCATTTATATAATAGATACCAACACAAGAAATACATTTTAAAACTTCTTATTCATGGAACCATGCTTATGTCCTAGGAATGCTTCACTTACCTAACTGAGCTGTCACCATGAATCGGACAGAATCGCAGAAATCACTGATTATTCTTATGGGGCGGCGCGTGGAAAGATCAAGCAGAAGGATGTGCCCTCCCCCTGTTCCTATCCAAAGGGCCGTGTTCTTCTGCAGGCAGATGCTCTTCACTCTTCCAGGATAAGCAAGTTTTTGCTTTGATTCTTTATTCAGTTTTGGCACCTCCTCTCTTAAAAAAAAAAGAGAGAAGATAGATCCTTCCTTTTACTTTCAGTTTTCAAACTTGGAAGTTGCGCCTGCGAAGAAGGCGGGACCGAGAGCAGGGCCTCTCTGGATGATCTTAAACATCTTGATGGTTCATAGGGAGAGATGCGTTCGGACAGGTAAGTTGGACCCGAACCATTTAGGGCAGTGTTTCTCAACCTTCCTGATGCTGCGACCCCTTAATACAGTTCCTCATGTTGTGATGACCCCTAACCATAACATTATTTTCATTGCTACTTCATAACTGTATTTGTGTGTGGAGTGGGGGGGGTTGATTTTGTCATTTGGAAGTTGTAGTTTCTGGGATTTATAGTTCACCTACAATCAAAGAACATTCTGAACTCACCAACAATGGAATTGAAACAAACTCAAAACTCACATGACCAACAGCAAATATCGGAAGGGTTTGGTGGGCATTGACCTGGAGTTTGGGAATTGTAGTTCACCTACATCGAGAGAGCACTATAGACTCAACAAGGATGGATCTAGACCACACTTGACACGAATCCTCAATATACCCAAATGTGAACACTGGTGGAGTTTGGGGATTAGTAGTTGCTGGAACTTATAGTTCACCTACAATATTTAGGGCTTTAAAGGCTAAAGCCAGCACTTTGAATTGTGCCCGGTAGCAAACTGGCAGCCAGTGGAGCTGGCACAACAGGGGAGTTTTAAGCTCTCTGAATGCCGCTCCTGTTATCAACCTGGCTGCTGTCCGTTGGACCAGTTGCAGCTTCCGAACAATCTTCAAAGGCAACCCCACGTAGAGCGTGTTGCAGTAGTCTATAACTCTTGTTGCCATTCAAATGGCTATCTACTCATCTTGCCTCAGGCAACATCTTTCTTCCTTTCTTTATCATCCAACGAGCGTGAAGAATAGTTAATACTGAATTCGTTACCTCATCTCCTTGCCCACAAGTTCTGCATTTTTATGGCTATTCAGTCACACGGGTTTGTTCCTAGGCATTTAAAGGTCAGATTTAACCTAAGAAAGGCCAACTTCATTCTCCATTAGTCTCATCTGAGCATAAAGAGTTGAGCTCTTTCATTGCACTTTTGGGAACCTAAAAATCACTCCTTAATGCTGCTTCAAGTGTTGCTAAAGTTCTGGTGGTGAACACTAGGTCCGCTTTAGTGTTGCTAAAGTTCTGGTGGTGAACAAGATGGCGCCTTTGCTTCTACATAAAGAGTGGTGAGCTGTTCTTTTTCTACAGTGTTGCAGTTTTGGGACTAGGTGGCACTTGCTTGTTCTGTAGAAAATCACTACCTAATAGGAAAAATAGTTATTTGATAATTCGACACCAGAATGTTATTATAATAATTAAGCGTGATTATGCAACATGCCTCAAACACTTCTGAAAATCAACTAAATGGAAAGACAAGCTAATACTCACTTTAGGAAATGAACGCAGTCAATTAGTTCACAAAGTTTTTCCGTCTTTTTATCCCAAATTTCAACAAAGTAGCTGTTCTTCTTTGCCAAGTAGATGGATTTATCGACCGCTATTGAAATGATATTGGCATCACTGTACGCTTTGTGGCATAATCTGAGGAGTGAAGTAAAAAAAAATCAGAGTAATATATTTCGAGTTAGTGTAGGCCTTATCTTGAAAGCCAAATGAAGACCTCTGAAAAATCTTAATGCACTCTTCTTTATTTATTTATTTATTTATTTATTAGATTTATTGGTCGCCACTCCCAGCCGGCTCGGGGCGGCTTACATCAAGCACCACAATAAAACAACAAACCTACAACAGCAATAAAACCACAAGGATAAAACAACTCCTAAGAGATAACACAAGTCCTAGGGCAGGGGTGCCAAAGGGGGCGGGCCTGGATGACGCGATGCATGGCTGGCCAAGCATGCGCAGAAGCGCCCATTCTGCCTCTCGGACTTCTCGTGAGCTCTTGGAGGCAGCACGCATGCTGGCGGCGTGGAAATAGGAGCAACAATGGAGGAGGAGAAGAAGGACGCTTTGGGGTCATTTCCTTACCGCATCTCAAAGGTCGGTCTTTTTACTTTGGGGTGGGTGCTTGATTGTTCTGTGGCATGTCTCTTTGTTTATTTTTAATGTTTAAAATGGCCTTTTAGCTCCAAAGCCTCTCTGCTTGCTTTGTCCCTTGAGAAATATATGTTGGGGAATATGGAAATGTGGGAGAAATGGGGTGGTTGGATGTATTTTTGCATGCCCCTTTGTTTACCTTGCTGAGTATTAAATGGCCTTGCAGTTCAAAAGCCTCTTCTTACTTTCTGGCTGATAATATGTGTGGTAATATGGCAGTGTGGGAGAAATGGGGTGGTTGGATGTATTTTTATGCTCTGTTTTATATTGTTGCTATTAAATTGAAATGTTGATGTTTTATAACTTCATTGTCTGTACACTGCCCCGCGCCTGCTGGAAGGAGCGGTACAGAAAAATGAATAACAAAATAAATAAATAAATAAGAAAATAGTTATACGTTTTACATTTCTGGGTAGGTGACCTTTGGGACTTGGTTTTTTAATCAGTAGCTCCCATGTTGAAAAAGTGTGAGCACCCCTGTCCTAGGGGATAGCACATTACAACTCATAGGGCCGACTTGCAGGCCTTCCGAAAAGCCAACAGATTACGCAAGGCCCGAACCTCCGGGCGTAGTGCGTTCCAGAGAACTGGGGCGTTGATGGAGAACGCCCTTCTCCGTGTTGAAGTTAGGTGGTATTGTTTGACATTGGGCACGGCTAGAAGATTCCAGTCTTCAGATCTGAGTGTTCTCATGGGACAGTATGGGGTTAAGCGGTCCCTTAGGTACACTGGCCCCAGACCATACAAGGCCTTAAAAGTCAAGACTAACACTTTGAAGGTGATCTGGTACTCAATAGGAAGCCAGTGCAGTTCCAACAGAATTGGTGTAATGTGGCAGCTCGCAGGATCACTCCCAAGCTCCAAACCTGCGTCTTCAGGGAAAGTGCAACCCCATCCAACACAGGCTGTAACCCTATGCCCTGTTCGGCCTTTCGACTGACCAGGAGGACCTCTGTCTTGTCTGGATTCAATTTCAATTTGCTAGCCTTCATCCAGTCCGACACAGCAGCCAAGCACTGGTTCAAGGTCTGGACAGCCTCCTTAGTGACAGGTGGGAAGGAGTGACAGATTTGGACGTCATCTGCGTACAGATAACATCTTACTCCGAAACTCCGGATGATCTCTCCCAACGGCTTCATGTAGATCAGGGCTGTCCAACTGGCAGCCCGGTGGCCGTATACGGCCCCCCAGTTCCTTCCCTGCAGCCCCCTACCCTTTTAAAAAAGAAATTGGCTGTTTTTAAAAATGTTTTATTTATTTATTTTATTTTTATTATTATTTACTTATTAATTTTTTTCACGGAGGGGCTGGGCTGGGCGGGGCAGGGAGGAGGAGCAGGCTCCCTCCTCCTACTCCCTCCCTCCCCCCGCCAATCGGTGCGCTCCGTTTTTGTGGGCGGTCGTGGCACAGTTGCGCAGGCGCAGTTGTGCAGGCGCAGTCATGGTGGAGGAGGCCCAGCCGCGGCGGCCCAGTTCGCAGCGGCGCTCCCGCCCCCTCTCTGCCACCACCTCAGCAGCCCCAACTGCCGCCCGGCCTTCTTTCCTCCCCCTTCCCTCTCTCTCTTTCTCCTCCCTCCCTTCCTTTCCTTCCACTCTTTCCTCTTTTCTTCCTTCCTTCTTTCCTCCCTCCCTCTCTTTCACCTTCTTTCCTTCCATCCATCCACCCTTTCGTCCTCCTTCCCGTCTTCCCCCTCTCTCCTTCCTTCCTTCCTTCCTTCCATCCACCCACCCACCCACCCACCCATCCATCCATCCACCCTTTCGTCCTTCCTTTCAACTGTTCTCCCTCCCTCCTTGCCCCTCTTTCACCTTCCTTTCTTTCTTTCCTGCCACCCTTTTTTCTTCCTTCTCACTTTCCCTCCCCCCTTCCTTCCCTCCCTCCTTCTCTTCTTCCCTCCTTCCTTCCTTCTCCTGTTTATATTTGGGCATATTGAGTATTCATGCCAAGTTTGGTCCTGATCCAACATTGTGCTCTCTGGATGTAGGTGAACTGCAACTCCAAAACTCAAGGTCAGTTCCCAAGCAAACCCTTTCAGCACTTTCTGTTGGTAATGAGAGTTCAATATGCCAAGTTTGGTTCAATTCCATTGTTGCAAGAGTTCAGGATGCTCTTTGATTGTGTGTTAACTATAAATCCCAGAAACTGTAACTCTCAAATGTCAAGGTCTATTTTCCCACAACTCCATCTGTGTTCACATTTGGGCATATTGAGTATTCATGCCAAGTTTGGTCCAGCTCCATCATTATTTGAGTCCACAGTGCTCTCTGGGTGGAGGTAAACTACGACTCCACAACTCAAGGTCAATGCCCACCAAAGCCTTCCAGTATTTCCTGTTGGCAGTTCTGTGTGCCAAGATTGGTTAATTCCATCATTGGTGGGGTTTAGAATGCTCTTTGATTGTAGGCGAACTACTAATCCCAGCAACTACAACTCCCAAATGTCAAGGTCTATTTCCCCCCAAATCTACCAGTGTTCACATTTGGGCATATTGAGTAGGGGGGGGGGTGGAACTGGGGGAGGGGGCAGAGCCGGCAGGGCGGAGCCGGGGTGGGGGCGGAGCCGGGGCGGGGGCACACCCTTAGGCCCCCCAGGTGATCAGTGACCGGAATTTAGGCCCCCGGTCCGGTAGAAGTTGGACAGCCCTGATGTAGATGTTAAATAACACTGGGGACAGTACTGAACCCTGTGGCATCAACCATTCACAGTCTTACTCTCAAGTTAATAATAATAATAATAATAATGTTGATGTTGCAATCCCAAGCAACAGAAGGATCGAAGAGCGTTCCTCCAACCCCAATTCGGCAATTGATTGCTTTGGTCCTTCGCAGCTGCCTCATGTGAACTCCGTTCCTCTCTGCCTTCCCACGGAGCCTGGGAGCATTGTAGGGCTTTATTTACACACCACTTTCTTGCCCGTATTGTTTGGGGATTGCTCCAGCATTGGTCTTATCTGAAAAGCTGAGATCTGCGAGCCAGATGCAATCATCAAAAGAGCCAAACCTGGCTCGCGAGCCATAGGTTCCCGACCCCTGTCCTAGAACCTCAATCAAAAGAGCACAAGCTACTTAGGATTTGTTCGAAAGTTTTGAACAGAATCAAATGATACTTTACAAAGGGTAAAGCAAATTATTATTTATTATTATTTTCCTATCTACAGACCTATGTAGCGAGAAATAATTTAAAATAAGAACAAGTCACTTAAAAATAAGAAGCATATTTTATAACGAGAAAGGAAGAGAAATACGTGAAACGAAACCAAACTCACAGTTGGCTTGTCTTTGTCTCAATGAGCCTTTGGACAGACAGATCACTCGACAATGATACAATCTTCGTCCCACAGCCTCCCCAAATAATATTCTTTTCAGAAGAATAATTTGATTCAGTTAAACACATAAAAGGGGTACTGATGTTCCCAACTGGTAAAATCTTCAAGGGGGCAGCACCTTTGCACTGCAAATATAATGTACACAACAGTGAGGGAAAAACCTCTAAAGTTTCAATGAAGCACCCATTATTTCTGAAAATGTAGGACAGTGCTACTCTAGTAAACTGTAAAGCAGGGCTGCCCAGGAAGTCGATCACGATCGACCAGTCGATCCCGGGACCAAAGGAGGTCAATCCCAGCCGGATGGGGCACTTCTCAGAGGGGGAGCCAGGCCACAAGAAGCCCCACCCCCTTCCCCAGCTTTGGCACTCCCAGCAGCTGATCCAGGTTTGTGAAGGGCAGAGCCAAGCCAGCCTTGTGCTAGCTATGCCACCACTGGCTTGGCACTGCCATTGTCAAGCCTGGAGAAGCTGCTGGGAGCTCCAAAGCCAGAGGGAGGGGAGGGGCTTGTCGCCGCCTGGCACCGTCCCCTCTGGCTTCTGCTCTACCAGCAGCTTCTCCAGGTTTGTGGAGGGCAGGGCCAAGCCAGCCTTGTGCTAGCTATGTCACCACTGGCTTGGCATTGCCATCCTCAAGCCTGGAGAAGCTGCTGGGAGCTCCAAACCCAGAGGGGAGGGGGTGGGGATTGGCGTGGCCTGGCTCCGCCCCCCAGTGGCTTCTGCTCTACCAGCAGCTTCTCCAGGTTTGAGGATGGCAGTGCCAACCCAGCCTTGTGCTAGCTATGTCACCACTGGCTTGGCATTGCCTTCCTCAAGCCTGGAGAAGCTGCTGGGAGCTCCAAAGCCAGAGGGGGAGGGGCGGGGCTTGGTATGGCCTAGCTCCGTCCCGTGGCTTCTGCTCTACCAGCAGCTTCTCCAGGTTTGAGGATGGCAGTGCCAACCCAGCCTTGTGCTAGCTATGTCACCACTGGCTTGGCATTGCCATCCTCAAGCCTGGAAAAGCTGCTGGGAGCTCCAAAGCCAGAGGGGGGAGGGACTTGGTGGAGCCTGGCTCCGCCCCCTCTGGCCCAGCCCCCGCCCCCCGCCCTCTCCAGCCTTGAGGAGGTAGGTAGATCTTTCTGACTTGGTTTTAATATAAGTAGCTTGCATGCTGAAAAAGTGTGGGCACCCTTGCTGTAAAGCATGGAAGCTGCCCTGAGTCCGCCCCCCCCCCGGGGCGGGGGGGGGGGTTTGAGAAGGGCAGTGTAGAAATATAGTAATTGAATAAATGGATGAGCAAATCAGCAGGTGCAGAGGTGACAAGTCAAATGTTCCTAAATTTCATCAAAATTGCAAGTGGTGATGGAGTTGCAGTGCAGTTAAACATTTTCAGAAAGGCGACATTGGCACCTCCTATTATAATTGGCTTCCTTATCCATCGATATTTGGGGTAGCATATGCCAGTGTTTCCCAACCAGTGTGCCATGGCACACTAGTGTGTCGTGAGTGATCATCAGGTGTGCGTGGGAAATTGGCACTCTCCCCCCTCCTAGCAGGCCCCTCACAGGTTTCCAAGAAACAAATTGAGCCTCTCTGCTTGGAAATTATGGGGGTTTTTTTTACTATTTTACTGGATTTTTTGAGAGTTGCACCCCCAGGAACTGTTTACAACACCTTCATGACATCCATAGTTAACTGGAAGCAAGTTTCACCCAGGGTGAAATTTCACAAAGGTCTGGAGAACAATCTCTATGAGGAGTGGCTTGAAGAGCTGGGCATGTTTAGCCTGAAGAAGAGAAGGCTGAGAGAAGACATGATAGCCATGTATAAATATGTGAGAGGAAGTCATATATACGTTGTGTTCATCGAAACAGGCCCAGATTTCACACTGAGTGTATAAATACATTTAAAAACATATTAACTATATGTATGACTGTGTTAGAGTGTCATTTTGTGTCATTTTGGTTGGTGGTGTGCCCCAGGATTTTGGAAATGTAAAAAATGTGCCGCAGCTCAAAAAAAGGTTGAAAAACACTGGCATATGCTATCTAAGTTTTTGAAAGACTTGTGAACTTTCTCCCAAATGAGAAGGAGAAGTGTATTTATATAAATTTTGGTTTTGCAGTACTGTGTGTACATACCTTTACTGCTCTGTCTTCAAAAACTACTAGCTGTCCATCGGCGGTACCCACTAAAAAGAAATTCTTCTGCTTGCTGAAATGAAACAGGAACTGTTTAATTGCATTGCTAAAATAAGCCTATTACACATTATGCTAAGAGAGAGCTTTCAAATGTTAGTTTTTGAATAACTGTTTGCAAAACATCCCAACCAGGCCTTGGCCATACCAACTAGGGCAGGCAGGGGTCGGGAACCTTTTTGACTCAGAGAGCCATGAAAGCAAAATATTTGGAAATTTATTTCAGTGAGAGCTGTATAATATCTGTATACCTTTATAAAACGGAATGTTTGTATGTGTGTATGAGGGGCGGGGGAGGGCAGAAGGGCGGAAGCAGCCACTTTCACAGGCCAGGCGGATATGTGGCAGCCACTTTCACAGGCCACAGCGACCAGCGTGGGTGATGGACCTGCACCAAACTTGGTACACATAACCCCCTAACCCCTTTACGTCCTGGCGTGGGTCGGGGACATGACCCACGGATTATGGGATTTGTAGTACTTCCAACACTTTGGTTCCCACAGACCACTGAGGCCACCAAAAAGGACCAATACAGACCACACTCAGCACACACAGCCCCCATGACCCACTCTATGTCCTGGTGCAGTTCGGAGGAGGGTGGACCATGGATGATGTGACTTGAAGTGCCTCTACTCACTTCCCAAGTCCGCTGCAACCCTCATCCAATCACTGATCGAGACCAAACTTGCCATACATAACCCCCATGACTGCCTTCATGTCCTGGTGAGGTTTGGGGGAGGACTGACAATGGATGATGGGATTTGTAGTACTTTTACACCCCTCTGTTCCCACAGACCACTGTGGCCCCCAACAAACACTAATAAAGACCACACTTGGCACACAGAGCCCCAGTGACCCAGTCCACATCCTACTGAAGTTTGGAGGGGGACAGAACATGGATGATGGGTCTTGCAGTACCTTCCCTCACTTTCCAAGACTGCTACAAACCTAATCCTATGATTGATCAACACCAAACTTGCCACACAGAGCCCTCATGACCCACTCTACATTCTGGTGCAGTTTGGAGGAGGGTGGACCATGGATGATGGGACTTGAAGTACCTCTACTCACTTCCCAAGTCTGCTGCGACCCTCATCCAATTACCGATTGAGACCAAACTTGGCAGACCCACTCTACAGCCTGGTGCAGTTTACTGTGAGACGGACCACGGATGATGGGACTTGAAGTACCTTCACTCAGTTCCGAAAAAGAATGCATCCCTCATCCATCACCAATACAGACCAAACTTAGCACACAGAGCCCCCATGACCCAATCTACATCCTACTACACTTTGGGGGGACGGGACAGAGATGATGGGACTTCCACTACCTTCAGTAATTATAATATATTTAAGACTGAATACAATTAAATGTGAGTATATACGTACATACTATAAGAAAAGGATTCCCACGGGAATCATACTATAAGAAAAGGATTTAATTGCCTATGGCAGGGGTGGGCATCCTGCGCCCCACGGCCCAGATCCGGCCCGGCGGACGATGCCATCCGGCCCGCAGCCTGCTTGCCGAAAAGAGGGAGGTCAGAGGCGGCATCGTGCAGGCTTCTGCCTCCCTGAGGCCCTCCTGCACGATCGGGTCACAAGCGGCATCGTGCAGGAGACTGTCAGGGATGCGGGGCTTGCTTCCGTAGCAAGCCCAACGTCCCTGAGGCTCTCCTGCGCGATCCCACCTGTGACCCGATAGCGCAGGAGACTGTCAGGGACACCGGGCTTGCTTCCGTAGCAAGCCCCGCCTCCCTGAGGCTCTCCTGCTCACGGACGCATTTGACCTCACTCAGGAGAAAGAGCAGGAAAGAAGAGGAAGAGGTAAAGGCAGGTATGTGAATGGGGTGTGTGGATGAGGTGTGGATGAGGCACTCCCCCTCCTCTCTCTCGCTCTCCCTCTCTCCGCTTTCTCTCTCGCTCTCTCTCTTCCTCGTATTCTCTCTCACTCCTTCTTTATCTCCCACTTATCCTCGCTCTTTTACGCTCTCTCACGCGCTCCTAATACTCTTCTTACTCTCTCTCTCACTCTTTCTCTCTCTCTCACACACACACACACTCCCCCTTTATCTCTCTTTCTCACACCGCACTCTCTCTCTTTCTCTCTCAAATTCTTCTCTCGCGGCTTTTCCCCTCTCCCCCTCCTCTATCTCCAGGGGTAATACACGGAGGGTGCCGTGGGAGCACACACCAGCTGAGGACTTATTGTGAGGAGATTCTTTTTCATCCTGGGAACTGGAGGGATGGTTTTCATATATAAGATTTTCTGCCTTGTGGGGTTTCCTGCCTGGATATTCTGGGTTATATGGCTGTGTGGAAAGGCCCTGAGTCCACACTGCTATATAATCCAGTTCAAAGCAGGTATTGTGGGGTTTCCTGCCTGGATATTCTGGGTTATATGGCTGTGTGGTAGGGCCCTGAGTCCACACTGCAATATAATCCAGTTCAAAGCAGGTATTGTGGGTTTCCTGCCTGGATATTTTGGGTTATATGGCTGTGTGGTAGGGCCCTGAGTCCACACTGCAATATAATCCAGTTCAAAGCAGGTATTGTTGGGTTTCCTGCCTGGATATTCTGGGTTATATGGCTGTGTGGTAGGGCCCTGAGTCCACACTGCTATATAATCCAGTTCAAAGCAGGTATTGTTGGGTTTCCTGCCTGGATATTTTGGGTTATATGGCTGTGTGGAAGGGCCCTGAGTCCACACTGCAATATAATCCAGTTCAAAGCAGGTATTGTGGGGTTTCCTGCCTGGATATTCTGGGTTATATGGCTGTGTGGAAGGGCCCTGAGTCCACACTGCAATATAATCCAGTTCAAAGCAGGTATTGTGGGGTTTCCTGCCTGGATATTCTGGGTTATATGGCTGTGTGGAAAGGCCCTGAGTCCACACTGCAATATAATCCAGTTCAAGGCAGGTATTGTGGGGTTTCCTGCCTGGATATTCTGGGTTATATGGCTGTGTGGAAGGGCCTTGAGTTCACACTGCAATATAATCCAGTTCAAAGCAGGTTTTGTGGGGTTTCCTGCCTGGATATTCTGGGTTATATGGCTGTGTGGAAGGGCCTTGAGTTCACACTGCAATATAATCCAGTTCAAAGCAGGTTTTGTGGGGTTTCCTGCCTGGATATTCTGGGTTATTTGGCTGTGTGGAAGGGCCCTGAGTCCACACTGCAATATAATCCAGTTCAAAGCAGGTTTTGTGGGGTTTCCTGCCTGGATATTCTGGGTTATATGGCTGTGTGGAAGGGCCCTGAGTCCACACTGCAATATAATCCAGTTCAAAGCAGGTTTTGTGGGGTTTCCTGCCTGGATATTCTGGGTTATATGGCTGTGTGGAAGGGCCCTGAGTCCACATTGCAATATAATCCAGTTTTTTTCCTGTAATAAAAGTATCTCTTTGTTGCAGGAAAAATTGATAAGTGAAACTCAAAATGTGCTTTGAAGCAAATGTGACTGAAAATGATCATTAATATAATGAATCACAAATGATACAAATGTTCACATTTTGTTAACCATTGTTTTGTAAAAAAATTAGTGAATAAATGTCATTTTTCCTATGACAACCTCTCTTTTTCATTGCTCATAACATATACTGTAATGTATCAAAACGTAGTGAAGTGCCTTATTTATTATTATTAAAGAAATTTAATTGATATTATGTAGAATGCAGTTCAGCCTTTAGGTGTGGCTCTCCATCATAATTTTTGGCTCTCATGGAAAAAATAATTGCCCACCCCTGGCCTATGGGCATTAACTGATAATTTAAATCTAATTCAGTCAATTCCTACAGCTAGACTTGGCTTCCTGACACAAACACATCTTTAGTTTTATCATTCATTTTCTTCCCCCAATCAGAATCAAACTCCTTCCCATATATCTAGATGTAGGATTTACATACTTTTGCTTTGCCAAAGAGTTGCAATAAAGGCATGTCACAGAGTCGGACATCTTCTGAAGTTGGTGCCTACGCTTCTCGTCTTGAGTGTGATAGGCCCACAGGGAACCAGACTGTGTTCCTGCTACCACCCAGTTTTCCTTCTCTGTAACAAGGGTCACCAAGACCAAACACAATATTCTAGTGTCTGCAATATCCTGGAAAACAAAACAAGGGAAAAAAAGTATTTGGCCAGAATTCTGCAAAAACTAGGCATGTTGATCTTTCAAAGACTTTACTGGCTTTTACCACTTCTGATCCTGCTAATTGGAATTTCTAAATGCTTCAACACCATTTGGATACAGAACATACATGGATATAGAACACACATTCTATCTACACTGCAAGAATGAATGCAGTATGCCAGGGCTGTCCAACTTCTACCGGGTCCAGGGCCGGAATAGAGGTCACTGATGACCTCGGGCCGCTCGGCCGCCCCAGCCCAGGCCCCACCCCCAGGCCCCGCCCCCAGCCCAGGCCCGCCCTCTCCTAAAGCTGTCATTCTCCCTCCTCCTCCTACTCTTTCCCGGGCACCGTGGCTGTCCCGCGCCACAGCGCCCGGGAAAGGCACGGCGCCGGGAAAGAGGAGGAGGAAAGCAGCGGCGCCAAGGGCAGCGCGTCACAGGCCTGGCGTGATGCGGAGGAGGCCTCCCCCTTTCGGCGGCCCCCGCCCTTCCTAGGGCGGGGCGCGCAAGCGAAAAGCGGCGCAAGGGCAGCGCGTCACAGGCCTGGCGTGACGCGCTGCCCTTGGCGCCGCCTCTCCCCTTTTCGGCGCCCCTCGCCCTTCCTAGGGCGGGGAGCCGCAAAAAGAGGCGGAAGGCGGCGCCAAGGGCAGCGCGTCACAGGCCTGGCGTGACGCGCTGCCCTTGGCGCCGCCTACTCCTCCTTTTCGGCGGCCCCTCGCCCTTCCTAGGGGGGGGAGCCCGAAAAGGGCGAAAGGCGGCGCCAAGGGCAGCGCGTCACAGGCCTGGCGTGACGCGCTCCCCTTGGCGCCGCCTACTCCTCCTTTGGCGCGGAGAGAGGGACGGAGGGGGTGGTGCAGGGAGGAGGAGCTAGCTCTCTTCCTCCTCCCTGCCCCCCTCCTCCCCTCCCCCCTGGCCGCCATTTTTTTAAAAAAAAATTAGATTTTTTAAAATTTAAAAATGGTGGCTGGGGGCATAGCTGGGGCCCCAGGGCCGCCAGTTGGACAGCCCTGCAGTATGCCATCACTTTAACTGCCATCGCTCACCATTTGGGAGTGTGTGAGTTTTTTTTTCAGGACTGGAGGACTGGGGAACTGGGGACTTGGCCACAGTAGTCCACGCTCTGGTTACATCCCGGATAGATTACTGCAACACGCTCTACGTGGGGCTGCCTTTGAAGATGGTTCGGAAACTGTTATGTCAGCTCCACTGACTGCTGGTCCACCTCCGAGCCCAATTCAAAGTGCTGGTTCTGACCTTTAAAGCTCTAAACCAGTGGTTCCCAAACTTTTTTGGCCTACCGCCCCCTTTCCAGAAAAAAAATTACTCACCGCCCCCTTAGATTTTTTTTTAAAAAAAAATGTAATAGCAATTAAACAGAAAGATATATGTATTAATGCAGTGGCGCTCAACCTTTCTAATGCTGTGAGCCCTAAATAAGGTTCCTCATGTTGTGGTGACCCCATCCAGAGCAGCGGCAGCAGCGATGTGCCTGCCCGGCCACAAGTGGTGCCTTGCAGCATCCACCTTCTTCCTGTCCTGCCCCCTGCCCTATGGCGGGCTCCGGTCAGGTCAGCCAATGAGGGCAGGCCACCACGGAGCGTGCGCACGGGAGAGAGGCGAGAGCAGCAGAGACACCATAAGGCTGAGCTGAGAGCAGGACGACACCAAGAGAGCAAGAGAGAGAGAGCCAGGCCCAGAGCCAAGAGAAGATTCCATTCGAAGTGTTGGAACTTAGCAGGGAGCAGGTCAGTGAGGCTTACTGACTTTTGGGTGGTGCTTTCTTTGAACTTTTCAACTTAAAAGACTACAAATTGCAGACTGACCATTCGGCATTTCTTTTTTATTATTATTATTTTTATTGAGGTTTTTAACAGAGATAAAATATAGTTGGGGGGAAAAGGTGTCGGGGGAGGGCTTGAGGTAGAATAGGGAAGGGGTGAGATGGAATAGAGTTAGGGTAAATAAGGGAAAAGGGAGAAAAGGGAGAAAAGGAGGGTATAGTGCAATTAGAAATAAAAATACAGAGTGAATCTTCCAGATCGGTCCGCGAGGAATACATGTTACACTAGAATCATCACTCCCCGTTCTTCTGTTAACCTGCTTCCCCTTCTTTGGCTGCGAGAGCTCTTAGTCAGATCTTTAGTGTTTTTAAATATAATTCTAAAGGTTGCCAGTCCGTTCTAGTTTTATAGCTTTGATCGTTGATAAAACTGTTCAATTTATCTAGTTCAATTAACTCGTATAATTTGGCTATCCATTCTTCTGTTTGTGGGGTGTCTTCTTTTTTCCAATTTTTTGCCAACAGTATTCTGGCCGCCGCCGCCATATGACACAAGAGTTTGTCTTTCTTCCTATCAGTTTTCTCCTCTGTTAGATTTAATAAATAATACTCGGGTTTTAGGTCAAATTTTTCCTTCCATATTTTTTGTACATGCGAGTGAATCATTTTCCAAAATTTCTGTACTTTTGGGCAGGTCCACCAACAGTGAAAAAAGGTCCCTGGTTGTTTTCTGCACTTCCAACATTGGTTATTCGTATTTTTATAGTATCTTGCCAGCTTCTGGGGAGTCAAGTACCAACGAAAATACATCTTGTACCAATTTTCTGCTGTGGTAGTTGACCCTAGGTATTTAATTACCTTCTTCCAAGTAAATTCCCATTCCTGCAATAAAATTGTGTGTCCCAAATCTTGGGCCCACTCGACCATTACCTGCTTCACCGATTCCTCTTCTACATCCCATTCCAATAGTGTATTATATAGGGTCCTTATGTGTTTCTTCTTATATTTTTGTAACCTCTCCCATATTGAATCCTCTTTTACAAAGCCTTTCTTGCTGTCAATTTTGAAATATTCTTTTATTTGTATGTAATGGAACCAGGAGATTTTCATTTCAATGAAATGAAATGAAATCACCATTCGGCATTTCTTTATTGCTATTTGTGCGGTATCACCATGAGTAACCCGGTTGCACGCAGTGAGTAAGCATTTTTGCAATTATTACAATTTGCGCTACTATTTGTAGCTTGGTTACATAACCACCCAGTCTCGTGTTTCAGTCCTTTGTGTTGTTTTGATTTAGGAATTTGCCCATTTTTTTCTGTAACCCCAACCATTTCAGGAAAAAAAATGGGCAGCCTACCATTTACTTCCCTGACAGAAGCATTGGGGGGGCGAGGGAGGGAGGGAGCTATCGAACAGCTCAAACAAAAGCAGCTATTTCCATTTAATTCCCAATTTAAAAAGTATTAAAGCAACGGCAAAACCTCTCTGTGTAAAAAAAAATATCTGCCTGGTTCCTAAAGCTGAGCCTGACACAAACCTTTCTCAAGTTTTTAATGAAGTGTCCCTTATTTTTGTGAAAAATCCCATTATTTTTAGGTAAATGTCCCTTATTTCTTATATCAAAAAGTGGCAACCCTGCTTGTAATCAAGCATCCCCATTGTTAAAACCAACAAAATATACCTGAAAACCCATTTCCATAAACAACTGGCTCTTTTCCCTTGGACTTTTAATAGTTCATTAAAATACATATCATTTAAAAGACACATTGCATATTATTATACATATTCAACATCATTATTGGCTTTTGCCCACTTCAGCATTTACCTGGCAAGTATGTCCATCAGCATTCAAGTCAATAAATGAGAGTTGTGCTCCTTCTTGGTTCCCGCTGCCCAGCCAGATGCCCATCTTCTTGCAGCTTTGATGGGTAGCCACCATGCATTCAGAAGCACAAGGTAGTGAAATGCATCTCATGAGGCACACAAGCTCTGCAGAGTTCAGAATCTCATAAACCTTGAAAAATGCATATAATAGTAACAGTGGGTAATGGCTATTGCTGAATTTCTTTATATGAAACTTTTGTAACTCTACATCAGTGTTTTTCAACCTTTTTTGAGCCGCAGCACATTTTTTTACATTTACAAAATCCTGGGGCACAGCACCAACCAAAATGACACAAAATGACACTCTAACACAGTCATACATATAGTAAATATGTTTTAAAATGTATTTATGCACTCAGTGTGAAACCTGGGCCTGTTTTGATGAACACAACATAGATATCCCGCCTTGTGTGCTTCAGACTAGGTCACCTGGGCCGACGCTGCCCTATCATCACCACCATTGGGTCATTGGGTTATGGAACTCACTTCCAGAAGAGGTTGTGACAGCTGTCAGCCTGAACAACTTCAAGGCAGGATTAGACAGATTCATGGATATCAAGTGTATCGGTAGTTACTGAAAAGGACATTCAAGTGCCACCTCGGAGTTGGCTGAGGTAGGCAGGATTTCCCTGGGTACTGGTTGTGGGGGGTCGGGAGCAGGTCAGGGTTTTGCCCTCCCTTCTGCTCGAGATCCCCGTGTACAACTAGTGGGCCACTGTGTGACACAGAATGCTGGACTAGATGGGCTGAGGTCCGATTCAGCATGGCTCTTCTTATGTTCTTATGTCCTTACCCGGTGCTTCAAGGCCGCTGCTCACCTGGGTTTCCCTCAGGCAGGGAGGGAGGCGCAGAGGCAGGCCACTCCCTTCCGAAGCCAAGAGGCAGGAAGGAAGTCTGAGAGCAGGAGAGGCCGGGGCCCAGGCCAGGAGAGGAAGAAGGGAGGAGGCCCCGGAGCCGCCTCGGCCCCAAAGCCCAAAGGAACCCTGAGCCAGAAGGGGAAAACAGGCAGCTGAGAGGAAAACAAAGCCCAGTGCTCCTCTCCGGAAGCTCTCTGCCTCCTCTGGAAGTGACCTCACAGGGAAAGGCACCACCCGGCCCCTCCCCTCCTCAGCCTCCAACCAACCGCTTCTCCAGGAAGCCGAGGCCCTACCCCCTCCCCTCTCTCGGGACTTCTGCCCTGAACAAACATGGTGGTGCCGGGCGGGAGATCCTTAGAGAGGCGGGGCTTGCATCTTGGCCGGCGTTGATTGGCCCTGCTGGCGCCCCAGAGAGAGAGAGAGAGACGGAGAGACAGAGCGAGAGGCAGGCTGCCCAGATGACTCCTGGTGGGGTGGTCGGTTCTTTCATGGAACACCTGATGATGGCTCACGGCACACTAGTGTGCTGCGGCACAGCGGTTGGAAAACACTGCTCTACATTAAGGGAGTAAGAATTTGCCACTCTCCAGAACCACGTTTGGCTTCAGCTTCCATCATCCACTGGCCATGCTATCCAGGTTTGATGGAAGCCCCAATCCACACCATCTAAATAGCCACATGTCCTCCTTTTAATTTCCTACCACTGAAATATACTGCCAATAAAATGTAGCATTGCTTTGATTAGGATTTTGAATATTCTAAATCACTATCCAATATTAAATATTAAGGGTTTTAATTTCAACAAGTGTAGAAGTTGGAAATACATTGATATTAACCTCACATTCAATCCTTATCCCTATAGAATAATTCTCCCCCACTACTAGAAGGCCAAACTATATGATTCAATGCTATATCTCTCCCTTAAATATGTCTGCTCCACTTCTATCTCATACTGGGTTTTAATATTTTAATATTTTATCTCATACCCACGGCCTGCCCATTGTTATTGTGTCTGAATGAGTTTATTTTGTTGTACTGCTTTATATTGTTTGGTGTACCTTTTGATTATTATTTTTTGCCTCATTGTATTGCTGTTTGTTTTTTTTGTTTTGTATTATTTTATAGTATGTTATGTTGGGCTCGGCCTCATGCAAGCCGCCCCGAATCCCCGCTGGGAAGATGGTGGCGGGGTATACATAATATAATATAATAATATAACTATATTTTTGACCATCAAAATGGCAACATGTCCAGTAAGACCATCATAGTGACAAAACCCTAATAGTCTCTCCAGGAATTTGCTAGGAGGTTCGGAATAATTCTATGGTGTGCTTGGAAGTCACGTAATTTAATGGTGTTTGGTTACATCCACAGTTTACGAGTTTCGAATTCTGACAAGCTCAGTTCTGGTATGACTGTCAAAGGGAAATGGTGTTGAGAGTTAGCTGTGCTTCGTGATGGAAGAATTAACTGTGAGCTCTTAGAAGAAGAAGAGTTAGTTAATTAGACAGAAGAAGCCTGAAGTAACAGGTTGCTAACAGGGAAGGTTAGCGTGTTTACCTCACAACTATTAGAGTTGATAGTGTGGGTAGAAGTAGCCAGATAAGTCCTGTGGTAGATTATCTGTGCTAGTATTAGGAAATACTAATCAGAGGGCGTACCCTGATAGTATCCTGTGTGTGGGGAGAAAGAAGAACTTTACTGTAACTAAGATTTGTACCATTGTTTAGAAGAAACCATCAAGCCTTTGCCAACAATTGTAACCATTAAGCTTCAAGCCAGTTTTGTTCCAGTTCTCAATAATAAACATACATTGTTTTGTTCTCAATGCCTTGTGTGTGCCTCTATTAAAGAAGAGAAGAAGCAGTTCCTGACAGGGAAGAATCACCTCAGAATCTCCTCTCCATTACTTTATACTTGGGGCCAGGGGGTTTTCAAAGGTGTCTTCGGCCAATAGAGCAATATAGCTCTACACCAGGGGTGCCCAGACTTTTTCAGCATGCGAGCTACTTATAATAAAACCAAGTCAGAAAGTCCTCAAGGCTGGAGAGGGGAGGACCTACCTCCTCAAGGCTAGAGAGCTGGGAGGAGCCAGGGGGAGAGGCTTGGCGCGGCCTGGCTCCACCCCTCTGGCTTCCGCTCTACCAGCAGCTTCTCCAGGCTTGAGGATGGCAGTGCCAAGCCAGCCTTGTGCTAGTTATGCCACCAGTGGCTTGGCATTGCCATCCTCAAGCCTGGAGAAGCTTCTGGTAGAGCGGAATCCACAGGGGGGGCGGAGCCAGGCCGCGCCAAGCCATGCCCCCTCCTCTCTGGCTTTGGGGCTCCCAGCAGCTTCTCCAGGCTTGAGGATGGCAATGCCAAGCCAGTGGTGACATAGCTAGCACAAGGCTGACTTGGCATTGCCATCCTTAAGCCTGGAGAAGCTGCTGGTAGAGTGGATTGCCAGAGGGGCGGAGCCAGGATGCGCCAAGCCCCTCCCTCTGGCTTTGGAGCTCCCAGCAGCTTTTCCAGGCTTGAGGATGGCAATGCCAAGCCAGTGGTGACATAGCTAGCACAAGGCTGACTTGGCATTGCCATCCTCAAGCCTGGAGAAGCTGCTGGTAGAGTGGAAGCCAGAGAGGGGCGGAGCCAGGATGCGCCAAGCCCCCTCCCCTCTGGCTTTGGAGCTCCCAGCAGCTTCTCCAGGCTTGAGGATGGCAATGCCAAGCCAGTGGTGACATAGCTAGCACAAGGCTGACTTGGCATTGCCATCCTTAAGCCTGGAGAAGCTGCTGGTAGAGCGGAAGCCAGAGAGGGGCGGAGCCAGGATGCGCCAAGCCCCTCCCCTCTGGCTTTGGGCGCCCAGCAGCGTCTCCCGGCTTGAGGATGGCACTGCCAAGCCAGTGGTGACATCGCTAGCGCAAGGCTGGCTTGGCATTGCCATCCTCAAGCCTGGAGAAGCTGCTGGTAGAGCGGAAGCCAGAGAGGGCGGAGCCAGGATGCACCAAGCCCCCTCCCCCTCTGGCTTTGGAGCTCCCAGCAGCTTCTCAGGCTTGAGGATGGCAATGCCAAGCCAGTGGTGACATAGCTAGCACAAGGCTGACTTGGCATTGCCATCCTTAAGCCTGGAGAAGCTGCTGGTAGAGCGGAAGCCAGAGAGGGGTGGAGCCAGGATGCGCCAAGCCCCGCCCCTCCCTCTGGCATTGGAACTCCCAGCAGCTTCTCCAGGCTTGAGGATGGCAATGCCAAGCCAGCCTTGTGCTAGCTATGCCACCACTGGCTTGGCATTGCCATCCTCAAGCCTGGAGAAGCTGCTGGGAGTGCCGAAGCCAGGGGAGGGGCTTAGCACGGCCTGGCTCCGCCCCTCTGAGAAGCGCCCCATCTGGCTGGGATTGACCTCCTTCGGTCCCGGGATCGACTGGTCGATCGCAATCGACTTCCTTGGCAGCCCTGCTCTACACAGTGCCAAAATCTCTCAGTAAACTAAAATCCTTATTACATTAAGATTGGTGGCAGCAAGTTTCATTGTCGGGGTTTCCAAAATACCCCTGAATAAACCCTCCATTCTTTAATAATAAGTTCCATCCTTAGTATTGGTGTCTAATTGGTAAATCAGTTTTACCCCATTGTTATAAGCGCCCATCTACACTGCCATATAATCCAGTATCTGATGTCAAATTTTGGCAGTGTAGACTTATATAATCCAGTTCAAAGCAGATAACCTGGGATCTAATACTGGATTATATGGCAGTGTAGATCCAGCCATTGTTTAAAGTCTAGGTTTTTGCTTCCAGTATAACTAAAGTGTATTTGGAATTCTTTTACTTCATTTTTTGCTTATTGGATTAATTGAGCTGTTCAGATAAAAACAAAAGATGAAACTTCACAATCATTTGTTGACATTTCTAATGTTTGTCAGGTTCATGCACCATGGTAAGCTCTGGTTCACTGAAATGAAGGCTCATCTCCCAGTCTTGTCCTTGGGACCATGGTGGAGGAGACAGATTGTAGAAGTCTGCTGCTCACAACGATTCATCAACATTATGCTAAAGTCAAGCTAAGAATACTGTGGTTCTCCACATGTGGTTCAACCGCAACTATCAACAGCCTCAGCAGTGAATCTGCGGACGGGGCTCTTGAAACCTGCAGTCAGAAAAACTGAAGGACTGAATGATTCACCGTCTTTCACTAAAGTACAGTACAACACTGCATGAGACCTCTTCTAATATTAGACTGATGCCCACACATTATGTAACATAAATTAGCCCAATTTAATGATATCTATTACATATAATAAAAGTCAGTGTTTGCGGCCGAGCGAGCGACGGAAGGAATATGTGCCAGCGTTTCGATTGGCTGCCATTGTGGGATTATTTGCATAACGGGCTCTAACTGGCCAGCCTCAGAACTCCAACATTCTACGGCCCCAGACAGAGGGGATTGGTTGCCACTGAAATGGAATTTGCATAACTGACTCCAAATGGCCAACCACATTCAAACATTCTAAAGTAACTCAGAGGGAAAGGGAAAGGCCTCACTCAGGCAATCAGCCACTGAGGCCCACGGCACTGACAGATCAGGACCAAAGTTAGCAAACAGACGACCAATGGCCCACTTCACTACCTGGTGTGGTTTAGGGCAGGAGGGGCCATGAATGATGGGATTTGCAGTACCTTCACGTCATTCACTTCCCAAACAACTCTAAAGCCCCTATAAAACACAAACCAGCCCCAAAATTGACAGAAAGGCTTCCTTAACTTGATTTTCCTGACTAGGCCTCAGCTCATGGGATATTGTTAGGCTTCCTTAACTTGATTTTCCTGACTAGGCCCACGGGACTCTCAGTACCTTCACTAAGTTCCTGAGACTGCAAGCCACATAAACATCTAATAGGAACCAACCTTGGCACACAATGCCTTCCTCAAATAACCCAGGCACTGCCGGGTCCTCAGCTAGTATTGCATAAATGGAAATCTCAGAAAAGGAACTTTGCCTCCATAATTATGTATACATTGGTTTATAAGCACAGACCAATCTATCTATCTATATAAATGCTCTGTCCATAATGAGTAACTTAAAAACAAAGAAACCACTGAAGGAAATCACACCAAATTTGGCTCTGGCCCCGCCCTCCCTAACTGTACTCCCCCTCCTTCCCTCTTGCGTTCATTCCTTCCTTCTTTCCCTTTGACAAGGGATGGGGATGTGGTAGAAGAAAGGAATGGAACAGGGAAAGGGGGAATGAAGAAAAGAGAGAAGGAGGGAGGGAAGGAAGGAAGGAAGGAAAGAAAGAGGTACCAAAGGAAGGAAGGAAGGAAGGAAGGAAGAAGGAAGGAAGTAGAAAGGAAAGAAAAGGCAGGAAAGAGGTAAAGAAGGAAGGAAGGAAGGAAGGAAGGAAGGAAGGAAGGAAGGAAGGAGAAAAAAAGTGATGAAGGAAACAGAGAGGGAAAACAGGAGACAAAAGAAGAAGTGAAGAAAGGGGGAGGGAAGGAAGGAAAGAGAGAAGGAAGGATGTACCCAAGAGTGAAAGAATGTATAAAAGAGTTAGAGAAGGAAGAAAGGAGAGAAAGGGGAAGAAAAAAGGGGGGAGGGATAGGTAGGTACTCCTCTTTCATAATAGTCCAGATATCTACCTCTACTTCGAAAATTCTTACTATAGGCCACAGCAACGCATGGCAGGGCACAGCTAGTCTTATATAAGCTTACTTGGAAGTAATTTCGATTCACTACAGTGGACTCCCAAACAAACACCCTTAAGATGAAACAAAAGTGCTATCTTTTAATAATTTATTATGAATTCATTTTTGACAATGGATTAGGTCACCTAAGATCCCTTCTGCACTGCCATATTGAACCCAGATTATCTGCTTTGAACTGAATTCTATGGCAGTGTAGACTCATATAATCCAGTTCAAAGCAGATGCGGATTATCTGTTTTGATAATATGGATTATGTAGCAGTGTAGAAGGGGCCTAAGTGACATTCTTGAAACTTAAGACTATATAAACATGTTTAGTTCACCTACCCAGAAACGGGTTATCTAGATATGATGGCCCTTTTTTAGATTTGATTTACAAGAAATTCAGCAAGTAGAGAGGAGAGGGGGGGGGAAACACTTGAATATACCTGTGCAGAAGTAGGTCTTTCCTGAGGATTTTCTTTCAGACATTTCTTAATCAAATCTTCAACTTCCGGCCAGGGAGAGCAGTTGTACTCTTTGACAGGATCTAGAATGTAATTTTCTGGGGTTCAATTGATGCAACACAACAGATTTATTTATTTATTTAAAAATTTTGTACCCCAACCTTCTCACCTCTAGAACGTTCGGCATCTTCCATGCTTGTACGGCCACAACAAAATTCAGTAAATCACTTCTTTACCATAGACATTGATGGTGCAGAGTCCCCATAGTATTTATCAAGCTTAGCCTTGGTTTGAGTAATGGTTTTTACGCAAAAAAATAATGCTTAATGAGCACACGAAATTCACTTTTTCCACTTTCTCCTCAAATCACGCAGTAGTCTGCTATCAATAGCTGTCAAACACAAACTAAATGACGCAGCTTGTTCAAATGTTGACAGGAGTCAAGTGACAGATGCCTCTTGACAGGAGCAGGGTTGCCCTTTCAGTTAAGAGGCAGGAAATTCAAAAAGTCACGGACTTATTGACCTGCCCTTGTATGATTAGATCAGTGTTTTTCAACCTTTTTTGAGCCGCGGCACATTTTTTACATTTACAAAATCCTGGGGCACACAACCAACCAAAATGACACAAAATGACACTCTAACACAGTAATACATATAGTTAATATGTTTTTAAATGTATTTATATATTCCTGACTGTGAGAGCCGTTCAGCAGTGGAACTCTCTGCCCTGGAGTGTGGTGGAGGCTCCTTCTTTGGAGGGTTTTAAACAGAGGCCATCTGTCAGGGGTGCTTTGAAGGCAAACTCTAGGATTCGATGAATCTCTGGCTATTCCAAAGGCATTCCAGCCTGTGAAGGCCAGAGAGCAGAGCTCAAGAGGCAGGAGGGGAAAGGAAGCCCGGAAGTCGAGAGGCAGGACTGGGCTGTCTGGCTCTTCCAAAGGGATCCGAGTCTCTTATGGTCGGATATGGGAGCTGAAGAGGCAGGAGGGGAGGCCGAACACAGAGGAAGGAGGAGAAGGCAAGAGGCAGGGCAGGGATATCCCTGGAGGGGAGGGGGAAGGGAGGGAGACCTCACCACCTCCGAGGAGGCTAGTCATAGATGCAGGAGAAACGCCAGGAGAGCGTGCTTTGGGAAGGAAGGGAGGAAGGGAGGGAGGGAGAGCTGGGCCAGGCTGCTCGCTTGCTCTCTCCTCAAGGCCACGGAAGAGGCGGCCCTTGGCTGGCAGGCAGGCAGGCGGGCATGTTAGGGGAAGACGCACCGCCCCTTTCTTGGCTCCATAGGGGTCACTCCACCCCTCTCCGCCCCTAAGGCCACTTCTGCCCCTCTCCTACCACCTCCTTCCTGTCCTTCCTTCCTTCCTTCCTCTTCGCCCATCTCTGCCTCATCAAAATGGCGGCGGCAGCGTTTGCTGCGAAGGGGACGGGGTCAGAGCGACGTCACTCCCTCCCCCCCCTCCGAAGAAGAGGAGGCCAATGGAAAGCCAAGGGACGGGGCCCCTGCGCTCCCGATTGGCCGCCCGCAAGGTTTGTCGCCGGCTGCCACTCTCGGCCCCGCCCCTCCGCCGGGCTCATTTGCCAATTTCCCACGGCACACCTAACGATCGTTCACGGCACACTAGTGTGCCGTGCCATACCGGTTGGGAAACACTGGATTAGATACATAAATAGAACAGAACCTAACTATTTCCTTTAAAGTGAAATAAGCAATACCAATATAAGCATGGAATCATTACTCCCTAAGCATTCAAAAACGGTGCCTTGCTTCTTTACACCTATGCAGTTTCTAAAATGGTTTCATTCAAATCCTAAGGGAAACGCTATGCAAAATATTCACATGCCATCACTGGTTTAATAGAACGTTATTGTTCCGTCCTCCAGACGTTTCATATGCATAGCCCCATAGTTTGGTTTTTAAAAGGCAGCATTTTTCCTTTTGCATCTTTCCTGGGACTGTTCCAGGCACGCTGACACCTTGCCTGTTAATTATTAGCAAGGTTGCAGCCTGGTGCAGAATTTGCCACCTAAAGCTCTGCAAATGTATCTTTTTAGTTGGTGTCCGCCCCTTTTTCTTCCTGGGGATTGGCCTCCATTTTAGAAAGTGTTGCAGTTCCTTTCAGAGAGGGAAGGAATTCCGATGTGTTTTTGGCCAGCCAGGATTGGCTCCGAAAGGGTCACCGTAAGTACTGGGTACTTACCTGGGTGCTTACCTGGGTGCTTACTGGGTGCTTACCTGGGTGCTAACCTGCATGCTGACCTGCTGATTGCTATTTGCTTGACCATTAGCTGGGGGACTGCTGGAACCAGATGAGTCTATGGTACCCTGCAGAGACTGGCTTTGCATGCTGTATAGGATAGACATCTGGTTACCAGCCTAGCTTTAGGTCACCTTTGGACTGGTCTTAGGTTTAGAGGGGGGAAGGAGTGGTTCCTTCTATCAAACACCTAGGACCAGGGTGGGAAATATTGGGTTTCCTGCCATCCAAAGGGAAGCAGTGGGAATCTTTTGAGCAACAACCCAAGGCATTTCCAGTCTGGTTTTTTTGCAACCATTAAGCTGTGCCAAGTCCTGCAAAGACTTTGTTATTGAATAAACTGTTTGATTTTCAACTTTATTTTGGAGTGTTTTTGGGGTTGCCAAACCACCTAGCTTTTTCAGCAAGCGCTCTGCAGTCCACCAGGTAAAAAGGACAACACATCTGCTAGTTTTAATTTTAAACAGACCTGGTGTGACGGCATAGTTATTACGGCCCTGCGGTCCTATCCGCCTCAGTTGAGCCTGCACGGCCTTAAAGATTTTATTTTGTGGTCTGAGCCAGCAAGCTTGCTGCCAGACTGAAGAAAGGTGAGGGAGTGGGGCTCCATTCCCTCAGTTCTGGCAGTCCTTTGGCTCGCGTGTGCGTGCGCGTAGCCTCAGCGGCTGCCCCTGGGTCTACACAGCTGTGCAGCACCCACCAACTCGTCGGGCTCCTTCGGCGGCACGCCCCGAGCCGCGGAGCTCCAGCGGCTGTTTTGGGCTCGCGTGTGCGCACGCTAGCAGCCCCCGCGGCTGTCCCTGGGTTTGCACGGCTGTGCAGTTCCCAGCAACTCATCGGGCTCCTTCGGCGGCACGCCCCGAGCCGCGGAGCTCCAGCGGCTGTTTTGGGCTCGCGTGTGCGCACGCTAGTAGCCCCCGCGGCTGTCCCTGGGTTTGCACGGCTGTGCAGTTCCCAGTAATTCCTTCTGAGCTCCTTCGGCGGCAGGCCCCGAGTCGTGGAGCTCCAGCGGCAGTTTGGGCTCGCACTAAAGTGCTGAGCCCAGCAGCGCCAGACCGGGACCCGGCTGGGCCCGGCAACGCCAAGAAAGAACAGCCAGCCTTCATGTCAGTGAAGATTGTGGCTGGAACAGTCGACCAGCGGTGACATCTCTGCACAGCGGGGAGAAGGCGCTTCTCTCCCACCTTCCAACGTCGGCCTCGTCGCTCCTTCGGCGGTAGGCCCCGAGCCGCGGAGCACGAGGTGCTTGAAAATTTGGCGAAGCCGCCATTTTGGTAGCTTGCGCCATACGCGCCAAAGAAGCTCCTCCCTTCATTGTTGATCTTCGCTAAGAAGGCTTCCAGCAGCAAATTGCTACCTTGTTGTCGTCTAGCAGTTTGCCCATCGAATTTTGGCGCCAACATCTTGCTCCTTGCAAAGCATCATTGCATGGTCATTTATTGTTGTGTTTGAGTGCTGTGCATTTCATTGTGTATTGCATTTGCCCTTATTGAAAATTTATTTTTTTTACTATAAGGGTTCACAATGTCTGTGCGATTGCAAGATGATGTAAGCGGAGTTGGGTCTGAAGGTCATGTTGTAAGGCCCCAGAGGGAAAAACACCCTTCAGCCAGGATGCTAGCCCAGCTAGTTGAGAAAGAGGAGCTCCTCCATGCTAAGATAGCCTCAGCATGGGAACACATTGCAACTCTAATGCACAGAGTAGAGAGCGTGGGCATTACAAAGGTGCCATCCATGTTAAGGTCAGACCTTGAACAGGCCTTCGACCTGTGGAAGGGTTTGGTGTCTGAAGCAGTCCAGGTCATTGAGCGTATCAATGATAAGGACTCAGAGCTAAAGATAGTGAGTGTCTTGGCTGACACCAGTGAAAAGGAGGATAGGGTAAGAGCAGTTCTAGATACCCTAGAATTTAGTTCTCCACCTGTTAATCCTAGGTCTGTGCCTAAGGGAAACCAGTCTCCTTTAGGCAGCCACGAGACCAATCTTTTAAAATCGCCTTCAGTGGCGCTTAGCTTTAAGTCTAGCCACTCTAGTAAGGCATCCAAGTTGAGAGAGCATGCATCATCTAAGCATAGCCGCTCCCAGAAATCTTCAGCTGCCGGAAGTGCTTTCTCTTCAGAAGCTGCTCTGCGTCTCAAGCTGCAGCGCGAGATCACAGAGGCCCAAGTTGAAGCAAGGATAGCCGATCAGTCCCTCCTCTTCAAAGAGGAGGAACAGCGACTCCAATTGGGACAGGCCCAAAGCCAGTTGGAACAGGCCCAAAGGCAAAGTGAGATAGAGGTGCTTAGAGTAAGAGCTGATGCTGCTGTCAAGAGTGTAAGGGCTGAGGTTTTGTCCAGAGAATTTTCCCTAAATGGGCAGCTTACAGAAGAGAATGTAAGACAGTTGCCAATACAGGACCCTTCTTCCAAGGTGCTTGCACACCTTAGCAGTTTAAGCAGCCAGCTTTCTGATGCGGAGTACGAAGATTTCCCACTTCAGCCGAATCAGGGCCCTAAAGTTGCCTTTGAGTTGCCCAAAGTACAGAGTGCCATAGCGGGAGTTCGTCTTTGCTCAGGCTTCCTGTGCCTCCCACTACGGCTCCAGGACCACCTGCAAGACCTCTAAAGCTCAGCACCCTTTCGGCTAGTTCCAGAAGAGCTGCCAGTCCATCAACAAGAGGCGACCTCCATCCTAAGGCTCAAAGATCAACAGCGGAGGCACCATGGGACCTTACCCAGCAGCAGCCTGCACCGCATTTGTCCCCAGCAACCCCAGAATTCCAGCTCACCCCAATCTTAAGAAGTCCCAGAAGAGACTTGAAGGACAAGGGGGTCGAAAGGTTTTCGGACAAAGCTGAAGAGTTCCTTCTCTGGAAGGTCACTTTCAAAAGTGCAATTAGGGACGTGAGGTTGTCCCCTGAGGAAGAGCTGACTGTGATGGGCGCCTGGTTGGTCCAGACTCTTCTTCTCAAGTTAAGAACATTTACGCAGTCCACGTAGCCGACCCCATCAAAGCCTTGAAAAGGCATGGGGCAGGTTAGACCAAAGGTTTGGAACCAGCACGGAGATTGAAGAATCTCTGATGGACAAGCTGCAAAGGTTCCCAACTCTGAAGCTTAAGGACTGCAAGCTTCTGTGGGACCTTTTTTTTAAAAAAATCTTTTTTATTTGCATTTTTGAGTCATATAACATAAAAACATTCAAAAACCTCAGAAATCGGATAGTAAGAGGACGGGGAGTGCGGGGGGAATAGCATTAGAGGGGGGGGGGTAGAAGCAAAGGAAAATAAAAAGGAGTTAAGAAAGCAAGAAAGAAAGGGAGAAGGAAAAAAAAAAAAAAAAAAAAAAAAGACCACCAGAACACCAGGAGTGTAGCTTGGGAGGTGGGTTAATAAAAAAGAGGGAATAGTTAGTCCATGATCTCTCTTCCATATAGATGTTGGCTTCCAGTTCTGGAGTAGGGTGTAGTTTATCCTTGGTAAGATCCCTTCCGCTTTGAGTCCGGCTTTTTGCCATGTCCTCTCCTTCCGACCTAAGGTCTTAGTCCTCAGGTCTCATTCTTATTTAACTCATTCTACTTCTCGCTTTTCATTTCCAGTGCCTTCAAGTAATTCTTTACTCGGTCCCAGTTTATCTTGTTCTTATTGCTGGAATCATTTATCAAGTTTTTAA